>JAOTQE010104761.1:0-13632 GCA_025631205.1 Nesometra sesokonis
TAGGGAAAATGCCTCCACATCATTCTGGAACATTCTAGGTACATTACATATGGGATGTATTTTCTTTATAATTAATATATTAAAAATATGCTTAAATTAAAACTATTTATCAAAATATAATACATATGCATGAAATACATAACAAATTTTAAAATATTACCTCGCATAATAAACCCAAGAACAAAATTGGTTAAGCCTAAATTGAAAACTACCTTATATTTTAACTGTTTAGTCTGTAATACTGTATAAAAAACTCATAGAATACGATACATACACGCCAAATATGTCTTGAAAAATTATTGATAGGCCTAATCTCATTTTCTCAGAGTTTTGTTATAGAGCAAATTATAATGACATTATTAGGTTTAGACCTATTTTATTTCAACCATCTGTTCAGTCGCATATTTTTGTTTATTGTAGTCTCTGTCCTTATGAAAAACTGTTTATTTGAGAATTAGGAATACCATCATTATTGCATTATGCTATTTGCATTAATAGCTACCATGTTTTGAACTAGTTATTTTATAGATGTATTGACGCGTCGCATTACAATGTCTTACGTATAAAAATATAAAAATTAAGAAAAACAAAAAAAAATAAAAAAATATATATAAAAAGTATATAATGTTTTTTTCTTGATGTAGTTAACCTGAAACCAGAATAAAGGCACGCAACGGAATCTTTAAAACCTAAAACATTAACATGGGCAGAAATTAAATATAGAATACAGGTTGTATCTTTCGTCGATGATACATTATTTTATTCTAATAAAGACCTTAATGTTTTGGTCAATAATTTTAATGAAGAGTTACAAAATATTGGCATTTAGTTCAGTGCAAATAAGCTTTTAATCAATATACAAAAGACTAACTATATTTTATTTGATCAAAAAAATAAATAAGTAAATGGAAATTGATCGTAAATCTGACACTTTGTTTTAGGAGTGTTTACAGTACAGTATTCCTCGAACTTAGAATACCTAGCTTCAAAAGCGTGCTGTCAGAATTATTGATTCAGCTTCATTTGCATCACAATTTCAACCCTTGTTTGAAAAAATAAATAGACCTATCTTAAAAATCACCGTGATTTATATAAATTACAAGTAAATTCTTTAATGTTTCAATACTCAAAAGTTCTACTTGCAATATCTATACAAGCTTTATTAAATACTAAATCTACTCTTAGTTATCATTTAAAAACACACAATTTACTTCATGTTCCTTTTGTAAGACTAACAAAGAGTCTATAGCCTAATCATTTATGGAATGATGCCAAAGACAAATTTTAAAACTGTATAAACACATATAATTTTAGAAAACAGACGAAGAACTATTATATTTAGAATTGTGCCATTCATATTTTTATACATTTTTCCTTATTTATTTAAGTCTTTGTATATCTCGTCGGGGTCAAAGACAAGCTTTCCTTCTAGGCCTATGTTTGATCCCAATTAATTAATTGGGATTATTATATTAGGCTATTATTATTATGAATTGAATTGTATAGTTGAATTGAAATTGGAATTGAATAGGAGGCTTCAATCCAACAAAATATATTTTGAACACACATGAACATAAATTAAGTTTTATTTCACATTATTATAGGCCTACTTACAAGCCTACGTAGTCCACATTATTAATATTATAGGTCTACACTTTGCAATATTGAATGTACTTCACAGTCTTGTTTAGGCTGTACAAAATCAATTATAGACCTATGGCCATGGAGAAAATAATTTAGAATTATATGGTTTATTATTTGAGTGACAGCAAAGCAAAACGAAAGGATTATAACCCCATGCATCACGTGATATTTACGTCAAACGTAAGACTTTACACTTAGTACTCCTTACCTCAGTTCCCTGACCACCCACATAATCTTTCCCCCATTTCAACAACAAAAATTGTTTAAATCTGGCGTTATGGATGTTTTAAGCACCTCGTTTAAGGTATGATTTAGTGCGTAGTTATGACGTGATGAAAATCCACACGTTTTACCTATTTCATATGATCTGAACGTTCCGCCATCAATAAATATTGTAAAACACATATTCCTTATGTTTACGATTCAAACAGCTGAAAATAAACAAATAATATACTCTTGATGTTCGGTGTTGATACTCTGCCGTTTGCGTCGACCTCAGACTAACTTATTCTTCCATTCCAAACCTATTAAACACAGATCATGTCGTAACCGCCAACAAAACTCTTTTTGAACTTGCCATGTTGGCCGAAATTTACGACAAACACAGAAACGTAAATTATAAATCACACGGGCTTGATCTGCTAAATTCCTCTTATGGTGACGGAGGCCGGAGACGTGGATAGGCACGTTATCCTTTCGATAAAATTAAATTAAATCTAAACAGGTAAATTATTAATTGATAGAATAACGGATGTGAATATATGTATTAAATTATGATTAAAAACTACGGTAAAGCACGATAAACTACGATAAAGCACGATAAACTACGGTAAAGCACAATAAACTACGGTAAAGCTACTATAATAACTAGGGCAAAACTACGGTAAACTAAAACGATAAAACTGCTGTAAAGGTAAATCACGACCAATAATGATAACAACACGATGGAAGGTAAAACTACTGAAGCTATAATAAAACTACTGGAGTTTTTAGGAAGTAGCTGGATTTATATGCCTGCTTCAAAGTGGTAAATAATAAAAGTAATATAGTAATATTACTATCTACTATATTTAAAAAAAAAAGAACCAGTAAAATCTTCCAATGCTCAGTGTTCTTATTGATAGGTCAATGTCATTCTCAATTATTATTTTGTTCTTAAAGCATCAAAATACAAACCTGGCAAGTGTTTTTCATGGGTTGCTATGACCGGATAATACACCGACGAATAGCCCTAAGTAGATAGGCCTATACACTTTTTATTTAGATATATTTAATGTTGTGTTTTATTGTTAATAAAGATAGGCCTACGCCTATGCAGATTTAACGAATTCTTGAAAACTGAAATTCTTTATCACATTATAACATAATGATGACGTACCCCAGTTGTTAACCTTACTCGGAGGTTGTCAACCCCGTACATTACGGGGCATGCTGTCATAACACATCGCACTTTGCTAGCAACATTCTGGTCAATGAGATGACTGGGCTAAAACGACCTCTACAGCGACGCTAATTAAACGAACCCAGAAACAATTAAATCCCCATCAGGGTGTAGTTGGCTAAAGTTTATGTAAAATTTTACACCATAAAGTTATTGGAGTTATAGTTAGCACCGGCTGGCGTATATCATCCCAATTATAAACACGTTTATTATAACCAATTACGATCACAACCGCACTGTAACCCCTATTAAACTCGTATTATAACGTAATAGTATCGTGCCTGGAATTAATAGTCTTAATCATAATGTTATCATCATGATCATCTTTATTATCTTAAGCAATAATAACGATAGAAATGAAATAACTGATACCAAAAAGTATAGGGAACGCTCATTGGCATTGACATCGCCTCATGGAAAGATGTTCACTTTTAAAAATACTAGAATAAGGTAATAAGAGTAAGGCGTACTGTATTGGTAACATATCACCATCATATGCGATAGGTCTCAATGTGACTACATCGTGGCATAACGACATGTATAATATACATTATAATTGTTCACACCTTTGATACTATGTGGGCTTTAACAATTTAAAGTAAACTAAACTGGAACCTCATTTAAAGATAATCACAAAAGTTAATTATTCGTGAAATAACGACCTAGAAAAAAAAATGAAGAGGAAAATTTTCTGTCAAAACTTTGATCTGAATCGGGCTAAAATGAATGAATGGTTTACGGTGCCCAGTGGTGAATTTAAGTAATGGAGGTGGGGGCTTGACAAATAACTGTGCACTAAGAGATGCACAACGGTTATAATACTAATAGGATCGGACTCAAGTCTTATTGGAGAAAGCATGTTTTTTTTTTCTTTTTTTTAAAGTTTATTTATGCTTATTCATATTTTCTTTTGATAGTCAAAACCAAAATCGGGAGTTAACCCCCTCACCCCTCCCCCACTACCCGAAAAAATCATGATTCGCCCCTGTGGATAATAAAAATGTTCGGCAAACTGATTAAACTGGCAGGTATATATATCATAACCATATCGTTGGCGGCGCCAAATATTGGGCAAAGGCCTACATTACATACTCCACCAGATATTCTTCTGCATTTAAACTTCTTGAAAGTAAATGGTAACTATCTATTAAAATTGTTTTTTTATATATATGATGGAATCAACACTACTGTCACAATTAATTAGTTAATAAAGTTAGCCAATTAATAGGCCTATGCTTGCAATGTAGGTGATAGTACAGAGAGTTGGAGAACTTAGAACTTTCAAATATTATTTGAAACTTTGTGTAAAGATTTAGATAACTGGCAACATTTTTAATTCTTCTAATTTGGCGACAATACAGTAGACTTACAAAACCTTCAAAACTGTGAAATGGAAAAAAAAATTTGCTACAAAGACTGAAACTGACGCATGTGCCATAGCCTGATAGTATGACATTTCTGTATTACTTCTCAATCCGTCCATTAGCAGATTTTACACAACTACAAGAAGTTTAGAAGTAAGATTGACATGTTCCTAACACAACTGAGAAGAAGGGGAAGAAATTGATACGAAGTTTATACACATGGGCGACAGCAGTAACAATTGATGTTTTGTGACAAGTATTTATATTAGAACCCAAGTTGTATTTTTAAACCACCTTTTATTGTACAGTTTACATCCTGCTTCGAACTTAATCTGAAAATAATACAAGAATGATGATGATGATTATGTAAAATTCTACTATCGGATAGTGTTACTTCATAGCGTCTATTACTAGCCAAGTGGGCTTATTTTCGAGATAACGGCTTACTTGCACCAACACATAAAATTCACAAAATAGGCTTACAAAGTACGGTACAATTCAATTCTATTTTTTAAATCCCTTCTCTCGCATCCACCATTGGCGGTTTTAGGATGGGGTTCCATGGTCCTGACCCCCCCCCACCCCAAATTCAGCTTTTAAAAATGCATAGGTCTAAGAAAGCACGATTGAGCCTGTGTAGGTATGGTAGGCCTATATTTCCTAGCCAAATACAGGGAAAATAGGGGAAATTGTGTTTTTCTTTTTCATTTATTTTTTTCTAGTCAGATTCAATATCAGAAACACGCCCACCCCGGTTCGGTAGACCATGGAGGTATGGGTAGACCTATATTTTCGGATCATCTGAAATGTCTAGATCCCACTGCCCACCTTGAGTTTACAAAAGTAATCTCGGATAAACAATTCCACCTCGAAAAAATGACCTCAAAAAGAAGCCAAGGAAATTTAATCGACGTTTTACAATTTTTTTTCTTATTCATGTCTAAATAATTAAAAGATTCTTAGCTTATCGGTATGGTAAAAATATGAGAGGACTCGTGCTTTCATTTGGCAAAAGCAATAACATATAAAATGACAACGATTATGTCAATACTAGGCCTAAAATTGGAAGTTTTACCATGGTTCCTTCCTCCCATAAGCCTATTTAGGAAAAATATCAAAAATTGCAGTCCAAGTAGGCCTAGCTTAGGTTATCCAGATGTTGCTTTAATGAAAAACTTTTTTTATATCGTTGCTTTTTAACGACATTTTAAAAACATTGCATGCAACTTGGAAGGCTGTCACGTACTTGGGCAAAAACAAGGCAGCAATCGTATTTTGACAAGTACCGGTAATAGTAAAGGTCTATAATCTAGGCATAAATTAAGGTTTAAGGATATTAGAAAAAGTTCGCCATAAAAATGTAGAATCGGCAACCTGTTACAAATTATCAACAGCCTAAATATTTTACGACTAATTAATACCCTAACTAAATAGGACCTATTATTGGTTGAAAAATAAATCATGTAAGTCAACATAGGCTAAATTTTGTTATAGGCCTATATCCTAAGATCTGAAATTATATAATTGGGCCTGTATATTTTCGAATTATTAGTATTTATAACGATGGTGAATGTCCATTTCATCTGGTTAAATTAAACAATTTTTAATAAACGTCTCCGACGTGAAATTGCTGAAATCGTGATGTAGTTGACAGGCGCTTAATCAAGTGCAATTCATTGTATCAGCATAATTAAAATCACCTTTTAAATTTACTATTGAATTTTAATCAGCCGAAGGCGATCTATACAACGTCACTCAGATTTTAACAAAGTTACAAAATAAAAACGAACAATAAGTTTGACGTTTTTATAAATAAGGCCACGTTATGTAAACTTAAATACATTGCTATTCTTATCAGCGTGAAAACAAGGTGTACAAATAAAACAAAGATTAAGAAAAATATCGTCATACAGTCGACCAACACTTGTTCCTTTTGTAAAAAAATGCTCGCCATTCAAAGTGTCAAGAAATTCAACAGTTTACTACTGTCAATCAATTTGGATGTTTAAAGATTTGGAAGGGTTGGCGGGTGTGAACTTTTTACGTTCGCTTGCGTAAAGCAACTGTTCTACAACCCCAGTGTTATACAGGCTGGGTGGTCAATTTCTTTTCAGCAAAATTTCAAAATAAACAAGACACAAAACGACTTGGGTGGCTATGCTTAATTGATGTTAGAACTTTATAAACAAACTTTGTAGAAATACCAGTCGCTGATTGGTTCGCCGAGCGCGCAATTTGTAGAAATAGGCAGATAAGTGTGTATTGTTGGTTTCGCACGGGCAACGAATGAGAACCATAGAACTTGTTTTGTTTAAGCATTGTTACGATTTCTATACCGCTATGAAAGTTATCCAAACTCAACATCCAACATTTAAACAACCCTAAAACAAAAATTGTGAAGACAATACAAGAACCTGAATAAGAACCGCTGCTTCGCATCAGTTAGTTTATTCTAGAACGGTCTGCGGGTGACGAGAGTGCGTTTGGGGATTAGCTCAGTGGTCTAAGATATACAAGCCTAATTATTTATAATAATAACTTTACACATTCTAGAAACAGATACAGACATAAATTGACGGCGTTGCCTGCTGAGCATATTCTAGTATACAACCGATTCAGCAAGATGGCTTCTCTTAACAGCCTTTACCAGGCCTTTCCGCATCATTATGGACATTTGCAATTTCCAACGTATTCTGCACCTTGTTTTTATGGATTTCGAGACAACGCTTATGCCACTGCTGCAGCAACAGCTGCGGGGTATCATTTTGGACTGTTACCATCTCTAGAGAGAAGAGAAACCCCTCAAAAACCTCCGTATTCTTACATAGCTTTGATCGCGATGGCAATCCGTGCAGCAAGTGACAAGAAACTGACATTAAGTGGAATATATCAGTACATCATGGATAATTTTCCTTATTATCATGATAACAAACAAGGTTGGCAGAACTCTATACGCCATAATCTGAGCCTAAATGACTGTTTCGTAAAACTACCTCGAGAAAAGGGAAAGCCAGGAAAGGGTAACTACTGGACCCTTGCTCCGGATTGTGAGGAGATGTTCGAAAATGGAAATTTTCGTCGACGAAAGCGCCGGCCAAAATCGTTCACGAAATCATCCAATGGGGTTGACAAAAGCGACGACAGTGGATCAGATCCCATAGCCGATGATAAATCTGACGACGATGAAGAAAACGATGAAAATAATAAGACCTGTACCGACACTCAGGTAAAAGGAAAGAATTGCGAGGAACGCAATGTGGTGCGCACCTCGTATAATTTACTGGATTGTGATTCCGCAAAACGCACCATGGAGTCAGCCGCAGGCCATCCACGTGAATGTGTGGAATTCAACAAAGACGCACGCAATGAGTATCAATATGAACATTCAGTACGTAATATCGTTTCACCTCGTAAAACTAACGACAAATCTGATAAAATTGAGAAAAATGCTTTTGAGAAAAACATTTGCGTGAACGCTACAATTGAATACCGTTCTGAACAACAGAATTTACCAAAATTAACTTCATTCAGTATTGAAAATCTTTTAGGAAAACCTTGTTTAAAGAATACAAGAAAACGAATTCACGATTGTAAAGAAGATTGTAATGATGCGAATGACACCAAAAACTATTCTAAAGTAGGAAAGCTCGATGAAACTGAGAATTCAACTGAAAACTTTGTACAAGATGAAAGTTTCACCATAAAACTCAGTCCCGAAACAGTTAAATCACCACGAGTTTCACCGAAGTTGCAGGCCCTTAATGTTTCAATACCTCACACTCGTGATACACCGAGTCCTAACCACGAATTCGTTCACAGACTACGAAGTCTTTACGACACCCGAAACCCGGTCGGCTTCGCACCTTACTCGGTTCATTATCAATCGCCGATATATGCATCTCCGTTGACGTGTCTCACTCAAACTGACATATCGCCTACCGCTTACGTAACTTTTCCATATGGAATTAAACCATGGAAAATAGACGCGAATAACTACAAACGAGACATCATCAATGCGTATGGCTTTTAACAATTTAATTGGCCTAAGTCTAATGTACATTGTTTGAAAAATCTGAGAACTATTTTCAAAGGACAGGTTTTATATTTTTATACAATTAAATTGTTTTATGAAATGTATATTGAAACACGATTTAGCTTAATTATTTTTTATCAATAAGAAATAGGCCTATCAAATCGGCCTACCTGTATTAGGTTTCTTATGGCACATATCCTGTATGCTAATATAGGATCAGTGCTGTAATAATGGATCCTATAAAAAAAATAAGTTTAAAAACAATGAAGGTAACTGCCGAGATAGCTTGATCTTCTATTGATTGTAGGCTATCAGTAATAAATAGTTCAACTATCCATTTATTATATTTCATTTTAGCTCTAATTGCTTTCTGTTGTGTTATAAACAACACATAGGCCTAATTATGATTTTATTAGGCCTATATAATTTTTATATATTTTTAAAATTTGCTGTTGAGTGTGTGAATATATAGACTTATTTAGCCATAGAACATTTCAATATTTTCACCTCAAATTTTCTTTCATTCACTGATTTTAATCATTCCCGTTTGTTTCTGATTTTAAAGGAGTATTGACCTTGAGTTTAGAATTGAATAAATACACATTAATATATATATACAAAATGTGTTTTTCGTTGTGGAATGTTTTCTTTCTGTATTTATTGTGTGAAATTGACTGAGAAGTTAACGATTACCATCGATTTTTGCGGTTATAGGTACAGCATGGGCATTTTATTGGACTTAAAGACATGGAATACAACCGGAATGGGGCTATATGCCTTAAATACCCTTAATTTAAGGTAGATACATTGTTTTATCCGATTTAACCTTGTATTTTTATGTCCTGTTACGGTTACAATTTACTTTCTTTTAGTAACTAATTACCAAACTTTTAACACAATGTAAAAGTAAACCTGATCGCCGGAGTTATGAAGTTATGCAAAACGAAAAAATCTTCAATGAATTCCAAGTCGTTAACAAATCGCTGTAAATCCACGAGGATTAGTAGAATAT
The DNA here is from genome assembly GCA_025631205.1 of Nesometra sesokonis. Taxonomy (NCBI): domain Eukaryota; kingdom Metazoa; phylum Echinodermata; class Crinoidea; order Comatulida; family Antedonidae; genus Nesometra; species Nesometra sesokonis. The sequence continues at coordinate 9,495 of JAOTQE010104761.1, forward strand.
ACCGATGAAAGCATTATACAGACGCAATGCTACACATACCGTAGCCTACCTGCCTAAAATATAGGCTTATCGAAACTGCTTTGCTTCTATAAATTACCGAAACATAGACCTTATAAACAGGGGCGTGGTCAGAAATTAGGCAAGAAGTACAGTATACTGAATAGTCCAAATCAAATGACCATGTACCCAGTTTGATTTTTACAAGCAAACAAAGAGGGTAGGGTGGGGTAGGGATGGAAGGAGTGGATGTTGAAGCACAGTATCGTCTTATCAGTCTCTGTCTAGTGACCCCAATACCATAATAGATGAATTTGTTTTTATCCGATGGGTTACACACCCAGAGCACTAATTGATAAAGTAATTTATCAGACAAAACGCATAATTATTTATTTTTTCAACAATCTTTTACAACCATAGTGAAAATCATCAAACTGTAAAAAAACAAGAGCATGGATTACTGTTACAAAGTAACAACAGCCTAAAGCCCAAAATATTAATGGAATTGTAAGCAATACAAAATACCTATCAAGTTCAAGTTCAAAGTAACATTTATTATACCGAATTATAGGCCCTGAATTGTCTATTAAATCATAAGGCCTATTATAGGGTTTTTTAGCGACCCTTCTTTTATAAACCACGTTAAATATTTCTCTAGATTGTGTTCTTCAAAGTGAGAATGATTATATTCATAGCCTATTTCGTATAATAACGTCTAAAAAAATGGAGTTGCCCAACCACACAATTTGCTTTTTTTTCGCTCGGTCGGGATTGAATATTTTTTCTTTGGAAGGCCCCATTTAGCCTACTATATTTTGTTTGCATTTTTATTTGTTTGAAATTCTATCGTCATTTTAGGATGTTTTCGTAATTTTTATTTACTTTCACTTTTATTTGACTGTAGGCCTATTTCTTTTTTTAGGGATATTTTTAGGCCTATCAAGATCTATGTAACCAAAAAGTAACAATAAACTAATAATAGGCCTATTTTGTGGGTCAGTCACGTGTTTTGTTTAAGGCCGAGTTTGCTTTTAAGCAATTAAAATTGTTTCGTGTCGTTCCACATTATTTAGTGATCCAGGCCTAGAAGGTATCATATAATTTAAGCCTATATTAAATTGTATTGTATACCAGTAGGACTATATTTTGAATTTTTAGGACATTAAAATTCTGTTTTCGTTTTCATTAGTTAGCCTTGACTTACTCAAACGGTGCGATAGGCCTAGGTAGGGCTATCCACCGCAACCTGACTAACTAGTACGCTACATTGTAGAAGCTTATTCGAAGTTTAGAATATTCAATTTATTTTATCAAAATTGGATATATTAAATTGTTTTTTTAAGTGTGTAAAATATACATAGGTTTGTTTGTCACACCATCAGTTTAAATACATCAGAGAAATTTCATAGGTTTTCGTGTTTTCGTTTAATTGCTTCATCAAACAACGAAACTATTGAATAAAGTTTTCTGGCAAACAGAACGCGGCTGGCAAATTCTTTAATAAGCGGTTAATTGAATATGAAAGCTGTCCATCATTTTGACATAACTCGTCAAAATCGTAAAGTAAAATAAACCTGTATTTTGACTGCAAATCCCAAGGTGTTTGCGTTACTGTTGAAGCATCGCCCTGTTAAACATATTCAATACAAAACCATGTCAGACCAGTTAAATCCTACAGTCTACTACCGTTTCACCTTTCTTCTTAAAATGTTTAATTTTCAAGACAAGCAATTGAGAAGAAAGAAGAATAAACGTACAGACCTGTACAAAAACATCATTAGTCCGCCTGCTTTGTTAATACAAGCTTTACTTTATTGACATTTAATTCTGCCTGGAGAAAACAGTAAGTAAAGAACCACCAGTTGCCTATATACTGCCGACAAAATATCGGGATATATGTAAAATTGAGTTTATTTGTGTAGTTATATAGGCCTACGTTTACAGAGTAGACGCATCTGTCCTTTGTCGTTTATACAGTAGCATATAGTTCAACGTATACGGTATACCGTTTCTATGCAACTCTATGCAATTCTTAATGGTAAAAAGAGGAACCCATGCATTTGTACGTGTAGGTGTACCGCGTGACGTTACGATAGATTGTAAACATCAAACTTTGAATCAAATGCAATCAATGTTGATCCCTTATGTCATTGATGATCCAATGGATATTAAAACAGATAAAATAATATCGAGAATTATGCTAGAATCAATCAGAATTGATCACCCAAATCTACACCAAGGCCTATGGATATTTATATTACCCGAAACTAAAAAACTAAATATTTTCATAATTTTCGACAATATTTGACCTGCTAAATTGTTATTGTTATTTTTTATCCAATCGTTATGGGATTGAAAGTAGAACATAACTAATCGCCTAATCTTCAAGATGGTAACAGAATGCAGGGCACGACCGCGATAATTATATAAAATCGCCCTTAAGGCTATTTATATGCTATCAACTACCCCGAGATCTAACTGTTTTATCTCTTTCGACAATTTATAACATTTTGAAATTTTGTGATGTCATTAATGAACCCATTGCTATAAATTTAATATTAAAATATAGAAAATCAACTAATATTTATAATAATACCAAGATCAAATGTATTGATCAGTTTAAACTGCACTAACTGCTATTTATATTACACAGAGACCTACAATAAAATATGAAACGTTTATATTTTGACTTTTTATGGTAGGCTATTATTAATGACCTGACTGTTATGTGATTAATAGTACGGTACTGTGTTATTACCCACAAAACTGTATTTTAATAATTTAGAAAGTAAATGCGTTTTCATGTGATAAAGATAATTTTTGGATTAGGCCTATGGTTTATTGTCTTGATTACAAAACAAGCCAAGCATGATAGCCTAATAGGTATTTGATAGTTAAAACCCACAGCAAATTAATAATGTCAGAAAAGTTATAAAAGTTACATAGACCTATTGCCGGAAAATATAAAATGTTGAGTTTTTGGGTTGGGGTATAAATAGCTATAAAATAGCGCAATTTTTCCGTGGTCTCGGGCCCTGGATCCCGACCGGGGGACTCGGTGGCTCCCAGGCTCAAACCTAAATTGCTGGCTTCGCTCGCAAGTCTGAACCCCGCCCCCTTCCATACGATCCTGCTGCGTCCCTGATTCTTCTACCTTTTCTGTTGATATTTCTTAGTCGTTATCGCTTTGTACGATTTCTGTGATAGACCTATTATTTTTGACGCCAGACCGATAATCGATGTCGAGATATTTTGTCTGTTTTTGCGTGCCATATCTCAACATTTTATATCACTATGCGTTGATCACCACAAGGAAGAATTCTGTCGATGTCCAACAATATTAATAGTGATGCACTTCTCAGCCTTGTCAATTACATCTCAGATATTTGTTTACAAGAAAAACAAAATAGAAAAACAAATCAAACGAACGCCACCAAAATGATAAACTTAATGATTGAGAAGGAAAGAAAAATGACTGAAACTGATTATCATAGATGCTTATTTTTGTTTAACCGAAAGGTTGTCTAAAACAAGAGCTGAAAAACACAAATAGACTAATTCGATTAAAGGGCAACTCCGGGATTAAAATTTCTATAGAACAATTAGTTGTGACCTAACTAATAAAATTTACAACATTTGGACAATGATGCCATGAATGAAAACACTTTCCAAAGTAGGCATTAATTCAAAAAGTGGGTCTACTACTCATATTACACAATGCTAAACAATAGGAAAATTACAGATTTTGAAAGGATTGTATTTTAAAACCGTATGAAAAGTCACATTAAAAATTACCTTTTCTAATGTGAATCTGACTGATCTTTACATTTATGAGAGTTATATTTTGTGATTTTGGTTTTCAAGTACAACCCTTTCAAAATTTCAAATTTTCCTATTCTTTAACACTGTGTAATTTGAGTAGGACCGACCCACTTTTGATTTTGTTGTGAAATTTTATCAGTTCTAGGTCACAACTAATTGTTCTATAGATTTATCCATAGAAATTTTAATCCCGGAGTTGCCCTTTAAACAAAGTAGGAAAAACGACAAAGACTAACCGACCAGTTTATTTATTTATTTATTTATTTATTTATTTATTCAAACATATTTATACAGGATAAAAACATAATCAGGTGTGGAT
>JAOTQE010104772.1:0-13631 GCA_025631205.1 Nesometra sesokonis
TAATCTCTTCTATCCAAATACAACAATAACTCAATTTTGGTTTTCTGTACAACATGACTCATTTCGTGGTGACACCTCACATTTATTGGTGGGTGGTAAAGCTATTACAAACAACATTTTGAACATTATTGAGAGGATGAGGGTGGGAGGCTGGTTCAAATTAGGCTGGGTGAAATGCAATTAATAACATTTAGGGCAGTTGCGCCCCTCCCCTTATATTAGGTGCAGCAGCCAAACCCCCCAAAGTGGGCCAAATCATTTTTTTTGCTTGTCTGAATTAAAACCGAGAACAATGCCCATGCTGGATCTTGGATGCCTTCAGGTCATTTTGCAAGATTTATTATTGATATTTCCACTTGTAAACCTTCAAACAATAACATAATTAATTATATTATTATTATAATTATAATTACAATAACAGAACCATACAGCAATCTAATCAAATAGAGAGAATCCAGAAACGGGCACTGAGAATAATTTTAGCCCCTTACTATATAAGTTATGGGCTAGCTTTAGAACAAGTTCCTTCCTTGAAGACTCGAAGGGAAAAAGGTCTTCTCAAATTTGGTAGGGGCCTTCTGGATTCTACCTCATTTAGAAGTATGCTACCAGAATATAAGTATGATAGGCATACCTTTAAGGAGCAGCGATAGCAAGAAATTAGATCCCCCTAGATGCTGTACTGAGAAGTCTAGAAATTCTACGATTCCTTTCCTTGTGAACATTTGATGATGTTGTATTGCATATTCTTATGAATTTTGAATTTGATGTATTCTACTGATCAAAATTTATTTACATTTTCTTGTAATCCAACCGTTTCAGCTCATGCTGCTGGTTTGGAATTTGATGATTTTATACATGAATAGATAAAATTTATTCCTTTTAGTCAATTATTTACTACAAATATACAATTCTGTCCGATTCTTTAATTTATCTGGGTTAAAATTAACAGATATCTTTATTCTCTTCATTGTGTTCAAAGGTAACTGATAACAACTTCATCCAGTACAAATACACAATTCTATAAATAAATTTCTTAATTTTATTTAGGTTGTATCTTGGTTTAAAATGAACACAGATTTCTTTATTCTAAACATCAGAGTTTCATGTTCAAACTATTTCAATCAATCAAACTGCATAGATCAGATGTTTTAATTAACACTAGAAAAGCACTCTACAAAGATCTTAAAATAACTGTGTGTTGGAATCCATAGAGAGTTTTTACACATTTATTTTAAGCTTATAGCTTTTTATGATCATAAATTGTAGATTGCTAAAGGGTTAAGTGTATAACCCCATATCAATCTTCATCAAACTCAACAAATAAAAAATGTAGACAAAGAAAAAATATCCTGAAGCATACTAAAGGTTAAAATGTAAAGCCATCAAAAGACCATTATGTAACTGCTGATAATTATGAAATATGACTACCATATACCATAGTATAAGCCCACTACATTGAAAAAGGAGTCCCAGTCAATGTGATGATGATGATGAAAATGATTTTGATGATTATGATGATTATAATAATGAAGGCGATGATGATGATGACGATGATGATGATGATGACTATGATGATAATGGTGAAGGCAATGATGACAACGACGACGATGATGGATGAAGATGATAACGACGAAAATGGTGCTGCTGATGACAAAGTTGATGATGATGATGATGACGATGAAAACTGTGATGCTGATGATGATGATGATGCTGATGATTATGACAACAACAATGATCATGACCATGATAAAGACGATGATGAACAAAAGGTAATTGTGATATATTTCTAATTCATGACGTCGTGTATTAAAATTCAATGGGTACCATGACATTATGTAACAACTTAGATAAAACATTGTTCATAATTATCAAAATGACAAACTGTACAGTGTTAATTTCCATCCGGCAACGAGGCAACTATTTAATTTCTAGAAGAGAAACATCAATACCGATTGTAACACATTGCAAATATTAAATGTCAGACAAGAAATCAAGAGGTAATCAATGTTTGACAGTCTTGCTAAACATATCACTCATTAATGAACTATCAGTGAACTTCAGTGAGTGTTATAGTAAAAATATTGACTGCTCATGAGGACAACGTTGAAAAATACATCACTCATTAGATGAACTGTCAGTGAACTTCAGTGAGTGTTATAGTAAATATATTGACTGCTCATGAGGACAACGTTGAAAAATACATCACTCAAATGAACTGTCAGTGAACTTCAATGAGTGTTATAGTATAAATATTGACTGCTCATGAGGACAACGGTGAAATATACATCACTCATTAATGAACTATCAGTGAACTTCAGTGAGTGCTATAGTAAAAATATTGACTGCTCAAGTGGACCACGGTGAAACATACATCACTCATTAATGAACTGTCAGTGAACTTCAGTGAGTGTTATAGTATAAATATTGACTGTTCATGAGGGCAATGGTAAAACATACATCACTCATTAATGAACTGTCAGTGAACTTCAGTGAGTGTTATAGTAGAAATATTGACTGCTTGTGAGGGCAACGGTGAGATATACATCATTCAATAAACTGTCAGTAACTACAGTGTGTGCTATAGTACACAAAATATTGACTGAAAGTATATAATGCATACTCCAAGCAATGATATACACAGAATCGTGACAAGGTTCAATATTTTGACAGATATTATATCATCAACAGGAATTATATCATCATCAATCCTGATTGTGACATAAATCCCAAAATACTGAATCCTGTCATGATTTCATTGCTTGGAGTATGCATTATACTTTCTTACTTGAAGTTGATTAGTGGACCTTTCAAATATTAACTGATCACAACACAACAGTGAATAGTAGATTTTCACAGAAGTTTTATCACGGAGTTATTCCTAACAAAAAATCTTTTTGGTTTGACATTCCCCCTCGAACAAACGACATACTCATGTTTGATTGTTTACCTCGGCGACACTAAATCAACTGTGTTGGCCATTTCCAAATCATCATGGCGGTTTTGGTGGGGGCAAAGGTGAGATTTATTGCCCTTAGATGGTGATAGTAAGGGTGCTCAATCAATCAGGCTGGCTTTAAACTATCATCATAGAGGACCTAGTTTTCTATTTACTAGGCCTAATAATAGGCTACCGATCAAGAATGCATTGGCCATGAAGTGACAACAGAAGGAGAAGCAAGTCTATGACTGTTGATCAAGTCCGCCTCCACTTTCTGTTCCCTGGTACACTAGTTGAAATGCCTATATTATTTTTATTTTTAAACAGAAAATGTAGATTTTAACTGAAATTAAGTAATAAATCTATACCACTTTGTTTCATTCTACTACAAGGAGCAGTTTTTGTCAAAGGAATCTCTCCTGACCAACAACTGCCTCCATTTTGGCTCTCACTGTTGCAACAAGGGGTATCACAATGTTTGTACCTTAGTTCTTATGTCTGCACTGAGGGGTTTAGCAATTGTCATGTTTGTACTGGCAATTAACTGTGTGACTTTGTGCCCAGAACACATACTGATGATGATTTTCTCCCAGTGTCCCTCGATAACCTGCCGCTCCTTAAAAGCTGCCACACACATAAGCCAACAGCACACACCAACAGCCACTCGTGCTGCTACTGTACGCCAATAACTTACGTGCGAGGTGGAATTTCACGTGCTGACTGTGCAGCGCAGCGTAAGGTTTTAAACCTTTGATATGTAATGTAATCTCGCGTTTAATACATTGTGTACGGCAAACGTGAGCTTCAGCCTCACACTTTGCAATACAGTAAGCAAGTGCTTCTATGGCAACAGGTCCACATTGATAAGTGTTATGCTAGTGCTAAGTTTATGTACATTAATTTACAACATTATGTCTACACACAGGCATAAGTATGCATGTATTTGAACACTTAGCAGACCTGTTGGCATATAAATGTGTTCCAACTTTGAAAACAGAATACAGTAATAAACCTACATGTTGACATACGTTATGTTGCTATTGGTGGACCACATTAGATACTGTATTCAATTCAATAAAACTATATTTTACCATACAAAGGAAATTCATCTGACATCATCATAGTATAATAAAACATTAACATTTATGATACAACATTATAAAAATATAATATTTTTACATACATAATAAGTTTTATGATTTACATATTGCTGATGGAACAGAAAGTCTTCATATTTCTTTGTCACGCTTTCTGTATATTTTTAGCAACAACATTTACAACATATTGCTATAGCATATCTCACATTAAACTGTGTTTTTATAGTATGCTTACAACATAAACTAGCATAGCACATAGTTGTACAAAATATGCTATATAACTTACATTTGGCTATCAGACCAGATCAGGCAATTTACCAAATCAGTCAGTGAACAATGAACAACATGGAACCATTTTATGGAAATTGTTTTGTTACTGTAGAGATAACTGTAGATAAGATGGTGTGTTGTAGTTAAAAAATCTTAATTGTCACACCACCAGAACTTTGCTGGAGCGTTCCTAGAGCGGTGAAAAAAATTATCTCACTACCGTTCAAGGAACACTCCAACAAAGTTTGGGCATTGTGACCGGGCCTTAACGTGCCTCCTTAGATAAAATGCGGTACTCTCATGATGGTCACCTAGCTGACACGTTGTTGTACATACTACAGAGTATAGCACTCATCCTAAATTACCTTGTATCCTCATGAAGTTTTAAATATATTATTTTTTTGCTAGAATCTTTTCTGCAGATTCAAAAAAAAATTAAATAGGAAACAGGTACTTACTCTGCAACATTCGTCTGACTGGACTTGATACACTAATGTCTTGTAATAACTGGAGTGTTTCTGTGTGAAATAGCCTAATGATGTCTAGACCTTTCAGTGCTACCCAGACACCAACACCGGCAATCACCATATTCTGCACCCCTGTACCCTCATCCTGGTGCACTTCAAATGAACTCTGGAAATAAATTAACGCAAAGTGAAAATTAATTAATATAAGTTTAGCATTGTACAAGAACACAAAGGAACATTGTAAATTTTAAGCTTAATTAATATTAAATGACCAATTTATGGTAATGTATAATTTCACAAAAAAATAAAAGCGATAACAATATTTTTGGATTAAGTGAAATACTAAAATTTAAATAAAACTTTGTACAATTGAAAAGGGATTTTCTACAACAATCAAAACTTTTTCATGTGGAACTCCATAAAAAACAACATACACATAAATCAATCAAGATAAATATTATTATTTTAGGTGGGGAGGAGGGTGGGGATAACTCTACAATATGAAATTGCTTGATATTTTCATTGCATTTAAAAAATGACTACACTAAAACATTTAAAAATACAGTAATAACATTTGATAAATGTTTGCACATTCAAAAAAATTGAAAACAGTACACACATTAGTCATGGAAGGCAAGGTGAGAGGGTCACTTGACAAGTACAGTCTATCTTATTTTATTGTGCATTTTGAAGGGAAGGTCAAATATTTTTTTACAGTAAATAGAGGTAAAATAGGTCTAAGTGACAGGCATTTGTGACTACTCATCCCTATATCAGCATACATTTGAATGAATGAATTAATGACTGAATGTATGAATGAATGAATAAATGTTTGAATGAATGAATAAATGAATGAATGATTGAATAAATGAATGTATGAATGAATAAATAAATGAATGTATGAATGAATGAACAAATGAATATATGAATGAATGAAAATATGAATGAATGATTGAATGATTAAATAAATGAATGTATGAATGACTGTATGAATGAATGAATGAATAAAATGTATGAATGAATGAATGTTTAAATGAATGAATAAAGGAATGAATGAATGAATGAATGAATAAATGAATGAATGAAGGAATAACTAAATAAATGAAAGAATGTATGAATGTATGTATTTTGCCACAGATATGTGATAATTATTTAAAGTCTCTAAAATCAACTAAATGCCTAGAAATCTCACAGGATAATATTAATTGTTATTTACATTATGGTTTACAATATAATGAATGTACACAACATCCCATGCCAATTATCAGAAGTTTGACTATCATAACTGTGGGCTTCTTTTTAAGATTATTTTTCAAGCTCAAGAATGATTTCTTTCTTTCAGAGATGAGCTTCTTTCCAAGATTAAGTATTCTAATCATGATTTTACTATAGATATGATTATTAACATAGGCAATTATAAAGTAAATTTTGTTTTAATCTTTCATAAATTTAAAACATTTTAAGAGTTTCTTGGTATTTAAAACCGCAAACGCTTTTTAAAAGCAATATGATGTTAAGATAATCTTTAATAAAAATCTACATAATCACTAGAAAAGGCCTCAATTATCAATGTGGGTGATGAAAGCAATGATTTTAATTCTATTAAACTTTTCCAAAAGTGGTGCCTGCTATGTGTTATTTTAAGATAGAAGACTTTTTGATGCTTTTTTTAAATAAAAATAGAAACCTGATCGTTAGAAAAGCCCTCTGATTACCAATGTGGAAGATGCAAGTGTGTAAAGATATTGTATGGTGGGCGACTTGTATTAATAGCAAGACAGAAAAGAAATTGATGAGAAAAATCATCTTGAGAACTTGTAAGGTAAAGCCTTATCATAAAATTTAATAATTTAGTTTATTGTAACAAGTTTAGAGCACCTTTGGTACACCAAATACTGTTTAAATTGATGAGGAGAATTTCATTTTGAGAACTTGTAAGGTGAAGCCTTATCATTAAATTGAATTATTAATTTTATTGTAACAAGTTGAGATCACCTTTGGTACCCCACACCTTGGGGATATTTTCTGGTTGGGTTTTCAATTGTAAAGTTAATGCTGGATTTAGGAGATTGTATATTTTTAGTTGGTACTAAAGTCACTTTGTGCTAGCAGGTGTGTTTTTAAGTTAGGTTTTCAATTGCAGAGTTAATGTAGTGCTTAGAGATTCCATCTTTTTAGTAATACTAAAGTCACCTTATTCAATGAGTGGAACTTTCCAGGTTAATTTGGGTTGTATATTTTTAGTCGATACTTAAGTCACCTTGTAAGTTAAGGTTAATTCAATATTTAAGAGATTTTACATTTTTAGTCTGTACTTAACTACTGTGGGGGTTTTAAGCATAGCTTTCCAACTATATAAGTTAATTCAGTATTTAAGATATTCTATATTTTTAGTCAGTACTTTGTGGGAGCAGTTACAGAAGTAATGATTGTGGTTTGGACTCCCAAGGTTTGAAATTGATACTCATGCAGAGGAGTTTATTTGTGTTCTTGGGACAGAAAACCTTGAAATCCTCTGTTAACCACAATGTATCATATGGGAATGGCCAAATTGCTGTAAGTACGCTGTGATGGAAGAATGTTCCATCCAAGGAAAATAATATGCAATTAACCTAATGCTAAAGAAAACGAAATTGATGGTTTGAGTCTTCTTAAAATAAAAATCACGTGCAAGTCCCTCTACTATATTTGTTTTTTTTTTCACTAAACACTGAATCAATGTAGGAAGTAGTTATGCAATATATAATTGGGTCAATCAATGTTTTTAATCACATTCTGGTTTCATAAGTTCACATAGTAAAGCATAATAAAAAGTAAGCCTATATGACATCCGTATAGGGTTAATTCCGCATTTAAAAGATTATATATTTTTATTTGGTACTTTGTGGAAGCAGTTGGCTAAGTAATTGTGGTTTGGACTTCCAAGGTTGGAAATTGATACTCATGCACAGTTTTTTGTTGTGTTCTTGGCACAGAATATTATACCATTAAAATCCTCTGTTCACCTAAATGTATCTTATGGGAATAGAAAACATCAGTACCCTGTGATGTAGTCATCCAGGGAGAGTATTTACAATTCAATTGACTTAATTAAGATGATGGTCCCAGCTTTATGTTGAGTCTTTTGTTTTTTCTCTTTGATGGGAGTAGCCCACCTTTATTTTTCTTCATTCTCCTTTTTACCTTCGTTTTAAGTTTTACAAAAAAAATTTCTGGGAATTAAACATTTTGTTATGGCGACTTTGTTGATTCTGGGGTCCCAGGGCATTATTGATGTCAAATAAATAAATGAAATAAGTTGAGTAAAATGAAAATGTTCTTTATAAGTATACAAATAACTATGTTTATACAATATAATACAAATCGCACATTATGATGCCTATTACATAACAATCTATAAATCAATAATTACAATTAAACTTTTTATAGTATTTTTAATTTTTTTTTTACTAGATAAAAAGGAAAACGCATCCAAAATCAGTAGTTGTAGAAATGACTGCTGTTGCACTGGTAACACTATTTCAAGGGTAGATCCAGGATCATGTGGAAGGGAAGGGCATAAAATTCCCTGCCTGGTGATCATGTTCAGGGTTTCAAACTAGCAAAACAAAAGAGACTGGTATTTGCATGTTTTCGACTATTTTATGCTGTAGGTGTACGCCCCTCTAAATCCGTCTGTATTTTTCTCAATATGTTATCGGTTTGGAACTTCCGTCTGTTCACTCCGTCTACGAGGAGCGACTAGTCAATAAATTTGATAATGTGATGCGTGACGAAAATCACCCTTTACATTCAACAATTGCCGGTTGTGTTATTCATCGCAGCGGCAGACTCAGGGTTCCGACTGTTAACACGAATCGTTATTCTAATTCTTTTATTGTTAGAGGTATTAAGTTGTTTAATAATATATATGTTAGGTAGTCGGGATTATTAATGTTTTTTCTGTTATTTTCTGTATTTCGAAAGAACTTCCTTTCCGATTAATTTTGGATTAATAAAGTGATGTCTATGTCTATGTCTATATTAAGTCTTCTCATCTACAAGCCTTCTACCAATTTTTTTCTTACTTTTTGTGTTTTTTTTTCCAGAAAACATTAAATCAATCTAGGAAGTAGTTATATAATATAAAAGTGGGTCAAGCCATGTTTTTGACCACATTCTGGTTTCATAAATTCACATAGTAGAGTATAATAGAGTACATGACATCCGCAAAATGTGTTAAACGCATTATCCAAGTTCAATGCCTGGCTTATTCTGACCTCACTGAATGAGGTCTAAATAATGTCTTCCAAGTTATTGATTTATGGCGACTAACATCTGAATTGATTGCCTCAACAGCGCTGTTGTAAAATGATGTACAATCTGGCGATTTGCCATTAAATTATTAGATAATTTAATTTTATGAGCCATCATATTGGTTAGAATTATTATTATGAAAATTATACAATTATATTTTTTAACTGTATCTTTGTTGTTTCAAAGAACCAAACTACATTCAGTTAACTCATAAAACCGTATTTTTACGCTAAATTGGACATTGTTTTAATTCCTAAAAACATTAAATCAATGTAAACATAGGTAAACTTAACTCACTAAGCCAAACTTCCTAAAATCTGAATAAAATTGATCGTCCGAGATACATGTCACCAAAGAAGAATCAGAAAGATATTGTTTGGTGAAACATCAAATATTTAAAATCTCTAAATTTAAATTTGTGGCAACTGAATATATGTTGATGAGTTACATAATTTTTATACTGTATAACATTTAACATGCTACATTTATATAATTTTAACATGGTTTATGTGCATTACCTCATATAGTTGTGTATGTTTAACCTTGTTTTGTCACGTTTAATATTTTATCTAATGAATATGTTACCTACGTGATTATTTATTATCTATGCATGCGGGTACCATTTATTTGTACATTATATTTTAACATCCTGCAAATGTAGTTGTATTAATTTTATAAACTTGAAAAGAGGAATTTTCCAACACTTTTTTGTCATATTTAATATTTTCGTTGGAAGCAGTTGGCGCAGCAGTGGCGTTTCGGACTTCCAATCACGAGGTCGGTTGTTCGAGGCTCACTCTAGTCGGCTGTTTGTGTTCCTAAGCAAAACACTTTATCCACGTTGCCTCTCTCCACCCAGGAGTATAAGTGGCTACCTGGGAGGTACAAGTGCCATATGTGCGGATTACGGCTGCAACATTATGGAATGGATTGTATTCCATAGGTGTTTGTCCCAATGACTGGGGGTAATAATTGTGAAGCGCTTAGAGACCTTGGCAATAAGCGCTATATAAATGTTACATTATTAGTATTATTCTATAATTATCTCTAAATTTATAGAGAGAAGTGGTAGACAGATCAATCAAGGCACGTACAACCCGTTATCATGATTCCTTTATCCCCAAGTTGTACGTTATTATAATGATAAGTTTATGAGGTAGTCTGTCGGTGATTGTTTTTGAGAGCATCCATGACCACGTGAATTTCCTTTTTAAGGATGAAATCAAGTTTATCTGTATCTGTATTTTATCTAATACATGTTTTCTATGTACTTTTTTATTTACATACATGTTGGTACTCTTTCTTTGTGCATTATATTTAAGTATCGTGCAAATGTACTCATATACTTTTATTAACTTGAAAAGGGGATTTCCAACACTTTTTTGGCATGTTTAATATTTTATCTAATGCATGTTTCTTATGTGATTTATTATCTACATTTATGTTGGTACTCTTTCTTTGTACATTATTCTTTAACATTATTGTGCAAATGTACTATATAATTTTATTAACTTGAAAAGCGGGATTTACAACACTTTTTCTCATGTTTAATATTCTATCTAATGTAGATGTTATCTATGTGACTTACTGTTTCATTAATAATGTGTTGGTAACATTTTTTTGTCAATATTAATTAACATTGTTTACATTCATGTTACATTTGGTTATATAATGTTTTATTAACATGAAAAGGACACTTCCAACAAATTGTATTACATTTATTATCTATATGTTAGTATTGTTTCTACTTTCAGGCTCCAGGTAGACGGAGCTCAAGGCGTACTCGTGTGATTAATTAATCAATCAATCTTTTTTTGTCCTGGTTGGAAAAGTGGGCGAGGCTGCTTACAGTATTTTAAAATTTTTCCATGATAGCCTTTGCACAGAGTGGGATTCAAACCCACTAACATATTTCACTTTCAGTTACGAAACAACGGCACTGCTGACTCATCCATGTACACACTTATATAGGAGTAGTGTTTCTAAAGAATATAATGGACAGTCAGGAAATGCTACAAAGAAAAGCAATCTACAACGATACCACTACTACATTTAGGAGGCTGGAACAAAGCTGGAGTGCCTCAAGATACAAGTAGTTGTTGTAATTTGTGTAGCTAGATACTCCCATTACTCGAGCACCTGTGAGTTATGAACTGGCGTATCTTGCATCTTAAATTGCTGGTAAACGGAGGGGTAGTGTGCGTTCTGTTTTATTCCATGTTATTTTAGTTTCATTGTTAATATTTTTCATGATTTTTTTCACTGAATTTGTAAGCGCCTTGAGCACTCCAGCAGTGGATACGTGGGCTCTATAAGTCTTGTTATTGTTATTGTTATTATTATTATATTATCTTTTTCTAACAAATGTAGTTATAACAGTTTTATTACCTTAAATGGAGAAATGCCAATAATTAGTTGCTGGTTGATTCATAGTAGCTGACCAAGATTTTAAAACACTAGCCAATTTATAAAGCCCTGCATTTTTTTAGGTCATAATTTATGGGATTTCTACACAAACACATTATTGGAGCTCGTTAAAAATGTAAAAATGTTCCTAAGAGTGAAGATTTGTTTAACCAACTAGCTGGATACCCAATCTCCTTCCTGATGATGATGACATAATTGTTGCCAAAATATTGAATCCTGACATAATGATGTGTATCGCAAAATTTATACAAACACCACATTTTTTGAGACAGAAATGAACATAAACTGAATTGTTAAAAAAAACAATTCACTGTTTAGATAAGACTGGGATATATAAAATTAGGAAAGCAGCAAAATTTAATATAAAAGCAATGGGGTCAAATGGAAACAATTAAAAAAGCAAAAACTAAACACTGTATAACATGTAAATATAAATGAAAGCACAATGTACAAAAAAACAAAACCCTCACATTTAACATATCAGATGTCAAAATTGAAAGGCTTTTAAAATGCAAATATAAATATAAAAACTGTAGAAGTGAAACAAAGGATAAAAAGCAAGCAAAATATTTTTTTATTGTACAGTTTGATTTATGAATTATAAATTATTTCTTTTTACACACTATTTTAAATTTTTCTTAAATAAAAATGGCAAAATGTATAATTTTAAAATATTACAAGCACTTTTTAAAATAATATACAAGCAAATGAATTAAAAATGAAAACACAATTAAAAGCAGCAAAAATTAAAAAAACTAAAACTGAATTACAAAATAAAACTATAAAATGAGTGACTATTACCTTTGGTTTAATAAGTCCATTTTTAACATGCTTCCATAAAATAAAACATAATAAAATAAAAACTAAACATAATTTGAATTATGTCGCTGGAGATGACGCAATGGATAACAAAGGACATAATTATTAAATTGACATTTTTGTCTTTACTAATGTTAACATGTATTCCCATAGCAGAGGTCCCAAGTTGTAAAAACAGAATTCCTGGCGATTTACTTGTATTTTGAATTAAATAGGCCAATTTATGCTCTCATTGTGAAACTTTTACAAAACCTAGAAAATATCCTGGAGAAGACTAAATTCCAAATTCCAAATTCTAAAATTCCTGGAGACTTGGGAGCTCTGCCATAGTGCAGTGAATCTCCTCTTTAACAATTTCAAGTGTTAACACTAAGTTAACATAACCCTGATAAAACTGTCGCATTAACCCTCATTTTCACTGAATTTAGCTAACAGACATACCAATTAGTTTGAGCAGAAAAAGTCCTTTGTGGACAGGCTATGAAATCACACTTGGTGAAACTTAACCTTACAACCAGTTAGTTTTGCGGAATGATATGTGCACAGTAAACTTACTAGTTTAACCGACCTGAAAATTTTAATGCGAACTAGCTTGAACCGGGTAAAGTTCCGAAGTAGCATTTCATAATGGCCTTCATTGGTAAACTTGGGCAATACAGGAGTTGTGATCTTTACAAATTTTATCATAGCTTAATATGCAGGGAATGTAGGGGGGGGGGGGGAACATGTCTTCATTATCGCCACTACTGTACTGTGCTGGTGATCCCTGTAAATTATTAATACCAGGGCAGCCACTACCAGGCGCAGATCCAAGGGCCCGGGCCCACCCCCTTTTGAAACAAAAAAATATATATTTTGCACAATTTTGAATAAAATGGGCAACCACGCCCACCCGGATCTGGAAGTGGGCCCCCCTTTCGGTGGATCCTGGATCTGCCCCTGACTACACTTAATACTGTATTTCATTCTGTTTGGTTCTCTTACATAACAAAACTATCCTACAAGATTATTTCAGTGTTATATACCAAGGATAACCCACTGGGTCCGAAGACTTATTCCCAATAGGGGTTTTAATGGGTCCGAAGACTTATTCCCAATAGGGGTTTTACTGGGTCCGAAGACTTATTCCCAATAGGGGTTTTACTGGGTCCAAAGACTTATTCCCAATAGGGGTTTTACTGGGTCCGAAGACTTATTCCCAATAGGGGTTTTACTGGGTCCAAAGACTTATTCCCAATAGGGGTTTTACTGGGTCCAAAGACTTATTCCCAATAGGGGTTTTACTGGGTCCGAAGACTTATTCCCAATAGGGGT
>JAOTQE010104783.1:0-38467 GCA_025631205.1 Nesometra sesokonis
TAGAACTATCACTCACTGCATCGTGCAATGGGTCATAGGACAGTCGCACGACTAAACCGTCGCTCCCTGTGTGTGTACATTCCAGACACGAAAACAGTCTTCTAGTCGTCGACCGATGGTTTTTTTTGTAGTGATTTCCCTATTGAATCACTAAAAAAACGTCGGCCAACGAGTAGAAGACTGTCTTCGTGTCTAGCAACCACACACACAAAGAGCGATGGATCAGTCATGCGACTGTCGTGCGACTGTTGCACAATGCAGTCAGTGCCCAGCTTTAGGTCCAACATTCAAGACCCAAAATAGAACTACTGTATGTCATGACTTTGAGTCCAAGTTTAACGATGGAACCTTAGTGAAATGCGCAGTTTAGGTCTTGGGAAAGAATCTGGAGTGTGGATTGTTTCCAACAAGACTTTGGGATTCAAACACAAGCAATTGTTAACCACCAAGTTACAATCACCAAGCTGCAATGCCTCTGATGAGGCTACAATGGCAGCGATCAAGCTAAAATGACACTGAACCCCTAACCTACTAAAAAAATTATGGTTGATAACTGGCAGTAGTTAAAAACTATGATAAACTATGGTAACCTAGGTTGCCTTTATCAGTCAAAAACAATTATTTTTAACAGGCTGTTGGTTCCTGATAAGCTGCACAAGACTAAGGTGGTCACCAACATGGTTAGAGAGGATTTCTCAATTTAGGTGCTAAGAAGGTATTGCCTTGAGGAATGCAAGTTATGTAACACTGAGTGATAAGGATTACTGTTGTAGACAAATGGTAAAGAAAGGTAATCAAGATTGATGGTAGTTTCAATGGTGATCTACAGTAAACAACAGTATTTTATTTTTCGAAGCAGGTCTTGACTTTTGAGATGAGGGAGAGCAATCACTCACCTAACACTCACATAAAACGCCATTGGGGGTGTGCCATTCACAGCTCACTCAAATTTGTGAGGTCTCACCACAAAATGTTTTATATGATGCACATCTAATTACAAAATGGTTGAAATATTTTTTAAAGATGTAGCAATTAGTAAAGAGAAGAATATCTGTAATCTGAACTTTCACTGACATTCCTATGAATGCAGTTTAATGTATGGAAAATACAGAAAATCTGCAGAAGAATTTCATGCATAAAAGAGTATAATACTGTATAATGAAATGTAAGCAGGGATATATAGCAGATGATACATCTAAATTTCCTAAACAATATTTCAATAATATAATTTAATTTTTTTGAAGACTATTCTCATCAGAATGTTAATTCCTATATGTTTTTCCAACAAATCTGGATTTCAGTTTGCACATCCATTTATTCAAAAAAAATATAAATGAATGTCTGTAGCAGCATGAATTTCAGGTGAAAGTTTAAGATTAAACTTAAAAAAATATAGAGGGAACTTTCAGTACAGGAAAATGTTATTATGCTCCTGGTAACTGGGCCACAGAGTTAAAGAACAATTGATTATTCCTGTAGTACCTGATTGCAATGGAATAACAAATCACAGCTACGTTGTTTGCAACATTTGCTAGACTTGTAAAAATACAAACCCAATTCTGATATAATGCCAGTATTAACAGGGAATTTATTTGTTATCTGTTCCTAAATGCATCAAATACAAACTGGCACTATTTGTTTTAAAAAAAAAGAATGCTAGTGCTCCTCAATATCTACAGTATTTAATAGTGTTATTTGTTATAAACCATCTCATAAAGGCCTCAAATATGTACCATAAAACCTACTTCAAGAATGTAAGGCCAAAAAGGTTTGAAATCATTTTATGTTGCTGCAGCTGGATTATAAAACACTTTCCTGGCAGCTGAAAACTCTCAACCAATCTTAACATAAAAAAAAGAAAACATCACATTACCAGGAGGGCTTGAAATGTAAAGTTGTTGCATAATGTAACAATACCAAATTTGCGGGACCTTTGGTACCAATCCCTCGACCTGGGTACTCTGTTTTGTTTTTTCATAGACTATTTACTGCCACTGCATTGTGTAAGCACCATAACAAATTTATATAAATTATTTAAAACATTTGACTAAAAACATACCTATTTTCACTTATTTTGTGGCATTTTTCATTTTTGAATTGCCTTCAAGGTCATTCATGAAAACTTTGATATGCAATGTTTTAAAAGATTCTTTTCCAGAGGAAAAATTACAGAAGTTTTTTTTTAATGTATATGTTTTGTAATTATTCAAATATGTAATTAATTTGTGCTATGAATTGTTGTATAATATTGTAAATACATAAATGTATTTTTGTATCTGCTTTAGAATTTGCTCTAGGAAAAAGCAGTTAATAAATCCAAATAGAAATAATTCTGACTTTACTCACTTGGTGGGTTAATGTTTCTCTATATTTAAGCTCCGACACTGCCTCTATTTCTCCACTTTTCTCCAGGCCTTCAATTACACACGTCAGGATGCTAGTAAATTGTTTCTGGTTGCCATAGCAACATCGTGCCAGCGGTGAACACAACGCTAATGCTGCGTTTATTCGTACCTGTAAAGACATTAGCAGATTTAACCAAGCGTTAATGACATTTTATATTATTTTGTTGGATTTAAAACTGCATCATTCGATTAACAGGCAGCAAGCAATTAGATACAATGTAAGAAAAGATGTTCTTGCGACTTGATATTACTAATGAATAATGTCACTTGAAAGTGTTTTCCTCAGACGCTAATGAGAGGATTATCTAAAAATGTTATTTCTTAGAAATACAATTTCAGCTTTAAGCTTTAAATGTATTAATTTAAACACTACAAAAGCCCTTCTTTTTGTCAAAATGTATGGGAAGAGGAGTGAACACTGATGTAATTACTGTACCTGATTGAGAGTTAATATATTGCAGGAGTAGCGAGTGTCATTTACAGAGTTGGTTTAGCTGGTAGAAATCACTGTACTGTGCCCTGAACCATGACTGCGATGATCCATGGTTTTATCGAACGCAACGCCACTCTCCTTGTGTTTCGGCTGGAGGGTCGAAATACAAGTTACATCTTTCCAATGAGACCTTAAGTCGCTGGTCCCGTCTACAACATGGCTCATGTGTACGTTAAAGAATGCAGTGCACTCTTTGAGTAGAGTAGGGAATTGTCTCCCAGTGTACTGCCCAATCACCACCAGAAGGACCACACTGGAAATAAGTCTACTTCGGATTTCGTGACTTATCTTTGGTGTTCTACAACACCGAATAAATCAAATCAAAGGTTTAACAAATTGACTGCCATGAACATGATATCATGTGGACATGTGTGTGGTTTGCAGTGCTATAGTCTAGATTTGAATTGAAAAAGTGCCTTAGTATTCTTAGCATTCCTCCTCATCATTTCATATTGTCATATGCAATACAGTCGGCAGGGTTCATACACCTTAAAACAAGTAAAATTCAAGGGCATTTCAAGAAAATTCCAGGCCATAATTTCTAAATTTCAAGGACACTCAATCAATGGTCTTGCCATGCATGGTTCAAAAAAGTGAAAATGAACCTGTGGAGTTTAATGAAAATAGCTATGTTGTAATAAATAAAATTTTAAAAAAAATGGACTATTATTGTTATTTCTGCCTATTGTAATCAAGCTTTGTGACTATGCCTCCGTCGACTTGGCTCTGCCACATGTTAGTTACAAAATTGTATATTTTATGTTCTGAAAAAATTAAAATTCCAAAAATGTAAAAAATGAACTAAATGTATGATTTATTTCTAAACCAAAACATGTAAATTCTTGCCACTGGCAACATTACCTGGCAAGCAACACACTATTGTTGAAAAAATTGTTAAAGCTGATCTAACAATTCAAATTGTTAACATTTTTTACATCAGGATTAATATAGAAAGTGATCCCTTTTTCGTGTTAATCATTGTGAAAATATCATGTTTTTCGATGAATTTAACAATTTAAAATGCCATTTCAAATTATAAATGTTTTGTATGGTATATTTTTAATATGTATTGTAATTTCTTGCCATGTCATGTCATGTTTGATCCAGGCATCCGAGTTCGCCATTATTCTTTATCTGTTTTTGTTAGTGTGTAATATTGATATTTTGGAATTGAAATATTGTTGTGATGTATAATTTTTATTTCGGTTTATGACAAATTTACAATACGGTATGATACGATTTATTCATCATCATCAAACTTAATATTACAAAGAATGAGGTGATTTAGATTATGACAAAAAGGACTCTCAAAAAAAACATAAAAGGTTTGTACAAGTGAAACCCCCGTTACAATTAGGTTATTAAGGTTGTATCTAGCAATTCAGCATCTTTGGCTGCAATAGATATAATTTTTGTAGTTTTTGTTTTGAAATAAGGATACTGAAAACAGAAAAACCACCGTTTTAAGGATTTATTATCAACAGGAAAACAGGATTTCGGTTCTTAATAAGATGGGTAGATTTGGAGGTCACAGCCAAAGGTAAAAATCAATTGATATTACGCTATGAAGCTTATGTGTATTTTATTACTTCTCAATACAAAATATCTTTTTAAAATATTTATTACTCAACTGCAAAATGTTACACGGCCTAAAGCATTTAAAAATGATAAGATAATCAAACAGTAAAGATATTCACTTCTTCAGGGTGGGTAAAAGGTATAGGCATAAACCGTTTGGGTAATATTTTAAAAAATAAATTTACTTTGACATATGCCTCAAGTACTGAAGGATTAAAGCCACGAATGTAATACTAAATCTACACATTTAATTGCCAAACTATATTTGGATGCATAGATAAATGGAGCCGCTATAAAAGTGATTTCAACTGGTTTTACATAGACTTTCCTAGACATGTTTTACATACCAAATAGTTTCACTTAAGGGCAATGTCAAGATGATGTAATTTGCGGAGCTAAATATTCATGCTTTCTTGGTTATCATGAGCAACGAAATGATCATTTCGGCTGTGAGAGGTTAAAGACCTCAATTTATTTTCTTTTATTTCATCACATGATTCTATTTGGCTAATGTAGTCTAGATTTCATCCGTAACACTTTTATGACTGAGCATGCTCCTATACGCACTCTGCAGGTATATTCAATGGAGTGTACTCTTAAACACCACGATACCAAAACTGTAGTGGTGCCCCATATTTTGTCTACTTTATTAACAGTCTGGCCAAATATTACTTATTATAAATAACAATGAATCATGAGAGGGATGTGGTATTCTAATTGCTGATTATTGGCAATTATTTGATTGAAATTTTGAGACTTAAAAAAGACACCAGGAACTTGTCATAAGCTGACAAAATGTGAGTCAATAAATTAAGAACGATTTGATAGATTGACACATCTTCCATAAAGCCGGTTTGTCCTAATGATCATTATTCCAAATCGCCAATTTGAAACAGCATTTTGAATCGTTAAAAAAAAAGTTTAAAAAATATAGACAAAATTTAAATCATGCTATGCGCCAAAAAAATTTGTATATCTTTGCAACAAATTAAAATCACAATAAAGCAAATTTAAAGAACTTTTCAGCTGCAATTTTTATATATTAGTTAGAAAATTGTATATTTTATGTTCTGAAGTTATACGCTCCCGAAAATTTAATAAATAAACAAAATGTGTGATTTATTTCTTTATGCCGAGTTACCAACTCACCATACTCTTGTAATACACTGCTTACCTAGTGGGAGAGTGTCCTTAGTTTAAAGAATGTGAAGATCTAAACAATGTTCACATACAAAACAAGTTATCTGAGTTTCAAAAATAACTAAAGATTTTAAAGTTCTAAAACATATTTAAACGAGATAGTGGTCTTGGCCTCATTTAATAAATTAATAGAGTAATGCACATTTTTTCATGAGCAGTTTAGACACAAGTTGTAAGAATTGGAAGCACCATCAAGTTACAGGCAATTATAGACACTACTGCTCCAGGATGCAGTATTAAAGAGGGATCGAGATGGGATAACATTAAATGCTTGAAACACTCTTTACCTTAAAGTTCTTGCATTCTAGAATGATATTTGTTATAACTGTATACACATCACCGCTCCATGATGCATTTCCAATATCAAGGTGTTCATTTTTAAAGGCATTGCTAATAGCATAACAAGCATTCCAGCGAACCTGTAAAATATAATTAAGTTTGTATCCTGATTTTCTGATTATATAATTAATCCTTCATATTTATATTCCTTTAGACATCATATTAAAATTTAAAATGTTGAGTTTTTATAACATTGTCATAAAAAAATTGAAATGTGCTCTTTTCAAATGGACATTCCTCCCAAAACCAAACCCTCCAGAAAACCAGATTTCACTCTGAACCAACTTTTTTTGAAGGCCAAAAAATATTAAAACTAATGTAAACATAGGTATTACCCTCTCTAAACTGGACAGTGCAGAAGCTCAAACAAAAATGGACAGAGTAGGCAGTTTTATTTATTTTATTTTTTTTATTAGGAGAGTGGACTTACCATAACATACTCTTGTATGATTATTCGGTATACTACGTTTCAATAGAAAGAATGATAATAAGGAGAGACAGGAGCTCAATACATTAAAGTAAAAGGTCAGATGCTAGTAAAACTACTGATAATCCAATGAGGCCCCTCAAACCTGCACATTTCATGTATTTTACAATAAACAATAAATATTAATGTTTTCTCTATATAGGTTGGGTCATCAACTAAATGTGCAATTTGTATTCTGGTTGTCACATGTAAAAATATCAATAGTATTTCATTTACATTAGAAATACAAGAAACTTAAACCGGCAGGCAAGTATCATGTAAAGAAAATGGAATGTAGAATGATAAAGAAAAATGTGTCTCGTATTGCCTTTATAAATTTAAAACTACTTTGAGAAATGTTGGTTAAGTATTAGCTGATGGTATTAAAAAAATGATGAACTAGAAAAACAAAAAAAAAACTTCACCAAAAGAAACTGAATTCCATTTTATAGAATAATTCTGATGTATAGCCATAAACTTTTATTGTGGAAAATACATCACTCTGTATTGTAATGTAGTTCGATTTATATAGCACCTTATACAGTAGAGTCTTAAGGCACTGTGGACCAGATGTTACACATTCATGACTTTCTATGCCCCTACAGATGAGCACAGGCGCTCATCCATCTGTCCACAGCAGGGGATTTATGGACCAGTACATTGTGCCCGAGCCATTGTGTACACTGTGCCTATGGTTTATAGTCCTTATCCAAGAAGACTTGTTACACCAACAGAACCATGGTGCGGGTGGGCCTTGAACCCATGCTGTTGGTATTGCTATGGCTCATCCACTTTTCCCCTGCCTTTAACCGCTCGACTATACAACTGGCACTATAATGCATAGCAAGTTGTATCAGCTTATTACAACAGAGGAATATAAAATTGACAAGTTAACTCACTCACACCGACCACAATGAAAATATTCATCTTAAAGGCCGTGTTTCCGCAGGAATTCAAGATTATACGATAAATCATATCAATTTTAAAAAATGCAACCGTGCAAACTCAGTGTAGGCCATAATGAATCCATTAACTTTCGGTGAATTTTTGGTGATTTCCCTTTTCCTCACATGGCACCAGGGTGACATTGTCACAAAAACAAGATCAAGGTTGATCCTGGGTCAAAGGTAAAAAAAATTATCGCAGATAGGTCAATTATCCAATAATTATCGGAATAGAATCGGATGATTATCAGATAATTTTATTCCGTTAGAATAGGCTAAACATCCATTTGTACAACAGTTTCATTGAATAATTTTTATATCAATAATTTATCAGATTATTTTTTCCTGCAGAAACACAGCACAAAATCATGAGATCACTTTAAACATATGGAAATGTGACTATATAAAATGTACTGTCCGAAAAATCTGAACAAATTTAATGGTTCAAAGGGTGGTAGAATTTGAGAAAGTTGACCCTATTCCATAATACTGTACATAAATTACTGGATTACAATTATTAATCAATTACTTCTTGAGTAAAATATCAGTAATTGAATATTACATCATTTTAAATCAATTTGTTAGAGCATAGCATTATGTCACTTGGTTTGTATCCAAAATTTATATTCAATAGTACACAGAATTGATAGAGAAAATGTTCATAAACCAACAAGTTTTGTCTGTCTACAAAATAAAATGAAATAATAACTGCTTAATTCATGTAATTTTTAATCAAATTTGGTAAACCATTAGTTTTACAACCCTCATCCTCATCATCCTACAAAACTGGGGATAAACTCCAGCCCTATGAGCTCTTATTGGCTCAAAGATATTTACTTAAGTTGCAATTGCATGGGATTTAAAAAAGAGAATAAAGTATTTTACCAAGACCACTGGTAACATTTCATAAATCTTGCCATTGCTTGCACTTTAATTATTTTTCATGGTTAGTTTTACCCATAAAGCCTGTTTTCCTGTCGATCGTTGAGTTGCGGTGAGTTGCGTTGAGTTGAAAATCATTGAAGTTGAGATAGGTTCAACTTCAACGATTTTCAACTCAACGCACTCGCTGCAACTCAACAATCGACAGCAAAACAGGCTTAAGCTACGGTAAAACTCGTAAAATAAACCATGTTACTAAGGTTACAACTCATGGATTGCCAAAGCGACCAAGGCCATACTGCAACATGAAACAGAGAGTTTACCTAAGTTGCTCGGTATACAATGTAATTTGAGCAAGACACATGGGAATTCTGAGGAACTTTTTATTACCAAAAAAGTGAACTTCTGTCCATGGCACGGCACATTCACATAGTTGGATGTGATGTCACGTCTACATTTCCAAACATGCATTTATTAATAATTTTAATATACAAACCTTCATAGCGCCGCTTCTTATGTTCTTAATGAGTGAGCACATGGCTCTATCAACCAACGACGTAAAGTTACCTTTTGCTAAAAGCAAAAAAAAAAAATAGATGACATTTTAAAATATACATATATTCTAAAAGTGGTGATAAAGAGATCAGATATTTCACCGTGCCATAAGTAATTAACTTCAATTAATAAATTAATCAAGTGTGCCAACTTCAGACATTTAGCATGGAGAAATAAGATTCAAGTGTGCTATCTTCAGACATGTATTTGCCAGCAGACCTGCTTAATCATCCCTTTCAAAAAAAATAACACCCATCTAACTAGGTAGGTCTACCATGTTAAATTACTAGGAAGATTTACCTTGCAGTACAGGTAACTACTAAGTAATGAGGTATTTTGTTTTGTTGTACTTTGTACTTATAGGGCATTGTAGACCGTATACTTGGTGGTCTCCCTGGACCATGTGTTAATTTAGGGATTTAAGGGTTTTGATTATAACAGGATAATAACGTGTTTATGTGGTAGATAGGTAGCAAGGTTTGTGTATGGTAGGTTTTATAGCGTTAACTCTGTTAACTATCTATGTCTACCTTGTGACTATCATTATCTACCGTATCCTTGGTGTCTCCCTTGACCTTGTGTTAATTTAGGGATTTAAGGGTTTTGATTATAACAGGATAATGTTGATGTGGTAGATAAGCAAGGCTGGTGTATGGTAGTTTTTATAGTGTTAACTCTGTTACTATCTTTATCTACCTCGTGACTACCATTATCTACCATTTTAACAGAGTTATATTTTCAAAGGCTGGCCAACCTATTGTATGCATTATTGTATGTTTTCGTTTTAAAACTTAAGCCTGCATGTTTTTCATATCGTTATTCCAAAAATAATCTGATACGCCATTTTGAACTGTTTTAAAAAATTAAAGAATTAACAATAAAATTCAAATCAAGTTGGACCAATGATTTGTGCAATTTACTACGCTGTGCGCAAAGAAATTCTTATGACTTCACGATAAATTAAAATTACCATAAAACAAATTTTCGACAGCATTTTCCGACAACAATTCTTAATATCTTATGTAGATAATTGTATAGTCTATATTCTGGAACAAGTTACAAATCCAAAAAATGTAAAAAATGAACAAACTTTGTGATTTATTTCTATGCCCAAAACCTGTAAGTTATCGCGGGCAATGTTGTCTCACAATTGCATCCACGATCAAACAAAATTGTTAGTTGAACTTGTTACCATTTTTGACGTCCGAATTATTGTTGAAATCAACCCCTTTTCCCGTCAATGGTTGTGAAAATCATCAGTTTCTTAGGATTAACGATCAAAAACGTCATTTCAAAGCACTGCTTTTAAGATTAACAATCAACAGGAAAACAGGCTTTACTTTTATTGTAATCAGGTTGCAGTGATGATGATATGCATAAATGTCAAATTATGGTAAAATTGAAAACATCCCATTATTAATGCTCTCAAATCTCCAAGGCTGTCCTGGAGCCTGTAGGACTGCCCTGGAGCTTGTAGGACTGCCCTGGAGCCTGTAGGACTGCCCTGGAACCTGTAGGACTGCCCTGGAGTCGGCAGGACTGCCTGGAAGCTTCAGGACCGCCCTGGAGTCTACAGGATTTCTGGGCTACCTCCCAGGCTCAAGAAAAACAGACAATTCTCCCAAAATTTAAATTTTTCAAGAAAAAAAGGTGTTGAGCTTAAACAACTGGGTACTTGTACAAGTTTTTTTAGTAGCACATCTTTGTTCTGGACTCCACAATAGGGAGGTTTTCTAACTTTACAAAATATGAAAACGAAAACGTCATAAACATTTGAATTGAAAACCTTGAATATCTGTCACAGCTGGTCATTATTTTATGATGATCATCAACAATTCATAGGTAGAACATTTTTATAAATACTTGGAACACATTTAACAACTTTAAAAAAATGGTATGAAGTATCCTTTTTTATTATTGTATTTTGGAGATTTGCGAATCCTCACAAGTAATTAAAAAATAAAAAATACATACATATCGTATATATTGTACAGTCAATACCCCCAAGATCATCAATTTTGTTCAGTGGTTGGGGTAACTTTGGTTTAGAGAAAATCAAGTTTACATATGTGGCAGGGCCAAGCCAAATGAGACATAAGTCGGAAAATTGAAAATTGAGGTTTTTTATGGATTATGAAACTACACATTATCTTCAACATGGAAAAAATCACTTTCATACAATGTTTCCTTGCGAAGTTATGAACAATTGAAGTTCAAACATTTAAAATGTACATTTTGAGAAAACTGCATTTGAAAATTGTTTATCCGTATAATAAATTGACTAAGCAAGGCCATTTTAAATTGCATTTTTTAAACTTTTTTTGATTATATACCTGAAAATTGTTAAGGTAGTATGAAAATTGAGTGTATGAACTGTATATTTCTAAGATAAAATAAATTTTCGAAAAATGGACCATTTTTAAATTTCTGCATATTTTGGAAAACTAGCACTTGAGACTTATGTCTCATTTGGCTTGGCTCTGCCTCATACGCTCATTTTTATATATGGAGCTTGTCATGGAAAACCAAGTTGTTGCACAGGAAGTTATTGAGAAATGTGCAAAAAAAGAAATAAACAAAAACAAAGAAAAATTGTGAAAATTTTGTTCCATAACTTCAGTTATAGATGTCTGATTGTATTAACTCCTCATTTTAAAGCTTTCAACAAGTGGAAAATGGTTTTAATATTAACTCATTTTTTAATTTTACAACTTAATGGTTTTGCAGACAGATATGACTTTGGGTTTTAAAAAACATTCAGTTTGTCATGAAATTTGTTTTACCAGGTGGTTTATGTTCAACTAGTTGAGTGTAGTCCAATTTTAAAATCCTTGTGTCTGCAAATGGTTCATCTCTTGGCATTTTCTCAAATCATTAATATCTTACAATCTTGTGCCTAATACCTCCGGGCAAAACTATGTTAATTATGGATTATTAGTATTACTGTTCTTATTATTTTGTTGTTATTATCGTTATGCGTACTTTGTTGTTGTAATTCAATGTTTGCATGAGATCAATTCCATATTTCTTTAAAAATTTCATTTTATTTATTTTAATATTTTATTTACAAGTTTTTGTTCAAAATTACTTTTTTATCACAGTCAATAATTAATTGATAATAAGTGTGCTAAAAAAATCCAACCGATAGACTCATTTAGCAATGTTTGTGTTTTCCTTTTATCCGAAATTAAAAATATTACTGTGATGCAGGACTTTAGGCAATTTCTTAATTTATTTACTAAAGACTCTACACAGCAATTTTTCTTGATATTGCCTGTATCTGAAACACTGTTATTGCATATTAATGTGGAAATTATATGTAGAAGAGTAGTGTAAACTATGATTAGTTGGCATATTTACACTTCACCACAACAATTTTCATCACCACAATTTTCACCACCACATTTTTCACACAACAATTTTCTATTGTTAATAGAATCAACTCCTACAAAAACTGAAACAAGAACATTAAATTTCTTCCTCAAACTTGTATTTACATCTTTGTGATCTTGCATCTTTAGATTCTCAATAAAGCTCTATGTTTTACATTACTGTCCTCTGTGAGAATAAAAGTCAGTTTTATTAATGTTAATAATAATTTGACTTGTCTCAAAGGGCTAAACATCTGCAAAACAGTAACAGATTGTCATGATATAAAGAAATATTTATAGATATTTTGCTTTGATATTTTCAAAGTCATAATGCAATATAGTATTCAGAAGTTGATTTAATTTTCTGATTATATTGGATTTTTCAATAGATTTTGTTCATGAATGAGCTAAGATACTATCATATTGTACTGCTCCTACTTTAAAGGGGAAGTTCGGGTTTAAAATTTCTATGGCTAAATCTATAGAACTATTAGTTGTGACCATGCTGACAAAATTTTACAACAATATATTAAATATATTTTTACTTTACTGTAAAGAGACAGGAGTGGCGCAGTTGCTTGGTGGTTGCTTGCATTCCAATCCCGAGGTCCTGGGTTCAAACATGGCTGCACACTAGGTTCTTTTACATGAACTAACAGAGCCACTCCCTAAGCATCATGACAAGACTTGGTTTAGAAAGCATGCCATAGTTTTTATCCTGATAGTGGCGAGTAAACTTACTGTGAGTGTGACACGAAATAAAATTTTATAAAGTAAAGTGACGAGTTCAGGTCTAGTTTTAATTTAAATGACTACTGTATGCTCGGTGTCCACAAATGACTTGTATATTTAAAGAAGGTGGACATCTTTCATGATGATATATGGGTCACCTAAGTAGACTGGTCCACACAGCTTCTGTAATAGACAGACCACCTAAAAGTGACCTGCAGGTACAAGGTGTACATAAGCACCTATTTTACCGATATTTGGCAATTCTATCTTATTGTATTGCAAGTAAAAGCATTAAAATAAAAGAAAACATCAATGGAGCTGGCAATAGAAGAAAAGAATTATTTTAATTATAGGATTTAGAGGCAACATCAAGTTCACAGTGAAATGACTAATCTTGTGGATATGTGTGGTAATGAAATATACAATAAAACTAATCAACTGGACTTAGTGTTTTTTTAATGGAGCCAACAGTATCTTGTCTTACCCAAGACACATCATCAGGCTGACTGATGGTCTGCGGCAAAAGGTCATTGACCTGTGACTGCTTGGTGGTGATATGTGTGGTATAAAAATATTTATATTTGTGAGATCTCACCATGAAATGAGTCTCACTCCCATGGTTGGAAATTAAAAAAAATGCAGTCAATGGAAAAATCTAAAGGAAAGGATATGGTTTATATTTTAAACTTTAACTGACATTGTGGTAAGTAGATTCAAAGATATGAGTATTTGGAGTTTAATGCATTAAAACCAAGTTCTTAGAAAATGGAACACAATTTATTTGTAGGAAAAAGGGAGAAAATTGTATAAGGTGTGTGGTTTGTCCTGCACAACAAGATTAATACACGAAAGGTAAATGCACACACCTCACAGCTAGTTAAAGCACATGTTTACAAATGTTGTTGTATCTAGGGTCTAGCCTAGTATTATGATAGTAGGCTCGCATAGGCCTAGCAGATAAATAAATGTAAAAACTAAACTATGAACATTTGTAGTCTTGTATAAAAAACACATTATTACTTTCATATGGTAGTACATAATTAATATGGTTAAAGATATGATGTTCTATTCAACACGGCCCTGCTTCACTGAATATAACATTATCTTTCACCTCATTAAATATTCTGTACATTGTGCTCATAATTATTGATTTTTGTATATTCATTTAATTTTTTTTTACCTAATGTCTGCTCACTTATGAAGCGTATAAGATTGCCTAGTCCTCGTACAGAGTTAGACTTCACCTTATCATGGTCAGTTGACCCTTTGATTGCAGCTTCAAAAAGCCTTTGTAAGAGCAAATCAGAGAATTCTTCCATAAAGGTCATGTCCTCATCTTGTCTATAATTGTAAAAACAAATACATTTTAAAAAATGGTTTAATGATAGTATAAAAGTTCTTTTTATTAGTAACAATCCACAATTTGAACAATTTACCACCCCCATATTGTTCATGCCTTCTTTGACAAAAACACTGACAAAATTGACACATACTGTACTATCAATATCAAAGGGGGACTAATCTTAACCAGCTTCCAGTAGTAAAGATAAATCTGTACATTGAACACAGAGAATGATGAAGCCTGAGCAAAAGGAAAACAATTTTGATATATTTTGTAGATGAGAAAAAGTGTCTACTGTACATTTAGTTTTTCATTTTTTGTCTGTCTGTCTGCTATTTTGTCTGTCACACTGTTGTATGGGTATGTGTCCTTTTAAATACTGATGAAATACAAATACTGTTACAATTAATTAAAAAAAAAAAACTGGTTTTACTAGCATGAACAGCAAGTTTATCAGACGGAAGAATAGTCCCGCTTGCCCGAAAAAACAGAATGAACGATTTGGGTAAACTTCTGGAATATACTACCAAACGGCCCTCACTAATGTGTTAGCCAATCACCATGAGTTGTCTGTCACCTTGAGCAACATATCAAAATGGTTTAAAAAGTTCTACAATAGCTTATGGTAAAAATAACAACATCAAAATAATCCAAGTGTAAATAACTCTTCGCTAAGCACCTCTGTCAGTGCAACATGAAATATGAAAATGTTACATAAGGAGCATAAACAAATATTTATTTATTTATTTAGTTGAAAGTAATAGAATTTTTACATTTTACCAAGAAAAGGTATTAAAGATTAAATCTAGCATTGAACATTATAACAATTTGATGTTCATTACAAAGAAATCAGTGCAATTATCTAATATTAGTGGTATACAACATACATTCAATACTATTATGGAGGAAGAATTATGGCTACAATTTTCTGTTGAAATCAATAATTTAATCGTTGTTTTACAAATGAAGATTGTATTTTATACTAACAACTAAAATTAAAAGGTTAAATCTAGCATTGAACATAAAAAAATGGTATGTTTTTACCCAAAATAACCCCTTTAAATTCATCCAATATCATTGCGACATACTGTACTATGGAGACAAGCATGAATGATGATCACAATTTTCTTTTAAAATCAATAATTTAATCTTGGTTTTCAACGTAAAGTTTGTATTTTTTACTAAAGGATTAAAAGAGGTAGCATTGGAAATAAAAAATAGTTCTTTACCAAGAAAAACCTTGTAACTTATCCAATATTATTGCAAAATAATGTAGTGACAAAGTATGAATCAAGCCCCGTTGAAACCTACACGCATTTGATTTGTGCCTGGCTTGCGAAATCATGAACTCATGCGTGCCAATGTGACAATTAATGCGTAAACTTGTAGAAGAAAAGTTGCAGAAGAATGCGGGATAATGCGTGAATTGCGGGGAAAATTTTTAAGCATGTTGAAAATTCTGGCAAGACAAACTTGTGAAAAATTCATGAACTATGCGCAACTTTTGTGTGCACGTTAATGAGGCTTATTAATCGCAACCTTTTGTTAAAATCATTGAATTAATGGTTATAATTTAATTAAGTTGTTTTTGTCTTTACCCTTAAAAAAAAATAACTCTGTTAACAGATAATGGTAGTGGCAAGGTAGATAAAGGTAGTTAACAGGGTTAACCATATAAAAACTACCATATCAAAGGATACTCCAAGAATATGGTCAGCAATGCTCTACAAGTATACATAGTAAAAGGCATTAATAACATCAAAAGACAGGGTAATTATATACTACTATACTAGACAGTTGTCTGTGTAGATCTCCCTAGTAATTTAACATGGTAGATCGACCTAGTTAGAGGGTGTTATTTTTTCAAACGGTAGCTCCAGCTCAGTGGAGCTCTAAAGCTATATATCAAAAAGAAACTTGAGTAATGTATCTTTTTTTGGTGGTCAAAAATATTTAGAGAGCACTTGGATTTTTCAGTGGTTGCAGTTGGAGTTCAGAATCCCAATCGAGAGGTCAGTAGTTCGAGACTCACTGATGCCAGTTGCTTGTGCAATTGCACAAGGACAATCTGTATAACTTTTTCTTTCCAGGGAACAGTGTAATTTCACCGTTCCTGGTTTTGATTATGATTTAGAAGGATGGTATTACAGCCAGAAGTCATTGAGTTACAAGTAATTGTTTACTAAGGACTGTAAGATTTATTTTGTCACTGAAAAAAAAATGTTATTTTCTTTACCAAGAAAATCTTGCAATCCATTCAACATTATTGCAACATATTATGGAGATAAATTATGACCACAATTTTCTGTTAAAAATCAGTGATGTATTAAACTCTCATATTTTTTTTAAATTTTGTGGAATGTGTGAAGAATTTTTAATGTAAGCTATAATCTCTGTAAATTCAACTGCAATCCTTTTTCAATAAAGAGAAATTGAATTACATAATAAAGAATTTATTAAAACTGGTTTTATTGATTGAAGAAGCATGGCTGCAATGCATTTCAAAATCATGAGAAGGTATTCATAATCTATCGGATGTATTTTTTACTTTGGTTTATTTATCTTCTTAAGAAATGATGGAAGATGTGATAACAGCTGTAAAAGAGTGAACTAACAATAAAAATACACTACTCTCAACTGACAGTATTTTATAGTTGGAAAGTCAACCAAATTCCTGTAACACATTTCTCTAATGTAACATTAAATATTTTATCTGAAGAAATAAAGTGAATATATAAAATAAATTTATGCTTTCAAACATACAGCATATAGTACTACATTAGAACCATTACTGTATTTTATGAACCCTGGATTTTGCACATGTAATCATAAACATTTGCATTATACTATTTGTTTCTCCACAAATAGTAAATCCTATTCCGAATCTAGCTCATAGGGTTGAAGCTTGTCTTCATATTCTATAGTGTGAAGAAAAATAAAAAGGAAAATAGGAAGTGTGACACTCCACTAGGTTATATTCCCTAGCAATTTGCCAATACCAATTGTGCACCTGGGTAGATTGAAGCAATGTGAGTGAAGTGCACTGCCCCATGTGAACACACAACTGGAAAGCATATCAAACTTCTGAAATTCTTTCTGCATAAATGCCATATACTCCTGTACATTAGAAGTGAGAGTCAACGTGAAAAAATCGTATCCCTTGATATTGGGTAATTACATTGCACTGGTAAAATCAATCAATCATGTAAAATCAATCAATCAATCAATCAATCAATCAATCAATTAAATCAAATCAATTCCAGAGAATAGGGAAAAGAAAATTTTTAAAGACTAATTCCCATCAAAACGCCCACGAATGGTCACAAATCAATTATTATATTTGGTTACAAACACTTTGGTTCTAAATTTTTTGATGACAATTCATCTTTCAAAGCTGATGAAATAACAACAAAAATGAAGCCATACTTGTTGACGATAAGTGCATCGCTGAGGTTGCCAAGCGACCATGCTGCTTTCATTCTCACGTTTATGACAGAATCATCGAGTGCGCTAAGCACGGCATTAGCAGAGTCAGCCACAAACATAACATCCTGACAATCGAAACAAAAAAATAGTCTATTAGAATATCAAGGACCTTACTTTTGCGATAAATCCAAAGACAAGAGAGAAAATGCTGTAAATCATGTACTACTCTAAACATTAAAATCATGTTCTGAACAATAAGATTTTTAATACTAATACAAAAGGATTATGGAGATTAGCTTGGTGTTTAACAGTTGACGGCTTTTAAGAACTTAAACTCATTTAGAAGGTAACTATATATTTTACAAAAACTGTTTATCTGAAAATATTGTAAAAACCATGTTTGTAATAAGCCAAGGTTTTAAAGACCTAATCTGAACCATTTGACAACAATAAGATTATCATTAAACCAGAATGATTATGGGGATTATAGCTTCTTGTTACAGTTTTCATCTGTTAAGAACTCCGCATTCAGTCATCTGTTTGATAAAAAAAAAATAAATGAAGCATCAATAAAATAACTAATTTGACTGACTGGTTACAGAATAAAACAGTAATCTTTTAGATTTTCTATTAAACTCATTGTAATAATATTTAATAGTAGTAATGAAATTTATGAAAATCCATTTGACTGTTCAATCATTTTATTCATGTAGGAATGCATAAAGAATTAAAACTTACTTCACGTAGACATGGGTACAGTATATAGACACCCAAAGCACGTATGGCCGATGCCTTTACGCGGTGATCTTCATCATTGGACAAGCCTAGTAACAAAGTCACACACAGTATCTGTTTATCCATCTGTAGATAAAGTACAATTAAAAGTCATTCTACATGAAGTGCAGAAATTGACAGATCCACTGATTAATTTCTCATATTAACACTGCATCTCTTACTATGTGCTTTTCCTATCAAATAAATTTAAATTAATTGTTTCTCACAAATTAAATTAATGTTAATCGATCAGGTTCGAATTCAGGACCTCAGGACTGGAAGGCATGCAGTATAATGCCAATTTTATCAATATGAGACTACCACCAGTTTTATTTTTTTATTTTGATTTGATTTATTCGGTGTTGAGAAACAAAAAGAATAGCTCACGTAAGACTGGGGTGGACTTATACCAAGTGGGGTCGTTCTGGTGATGATTGGGCAGTACACAGGGAGACAATCCCCTACTTTTTTTTCGAAGAATGTACTGTATACTTTAACATGCATATGAGCCATATTGTACATGGAATCAACAGCTTAACGTTTCTTCTGAAAGGCTGTGTGCCTGAAACTTGTATTTCAATCCTCCTGTCGATAACACAAAAAGAGTAGCATGGTGTTTGATTGAACAGGGACCAGCGAGTCTCCACAGTTCAGTGCTTAGGACAGGAATTTCCACCAGCTAAACCAACTGAGCTAAATGCCACTTGCCATTAGAGACCAAATTATTTATCCCACCATTTTTTCTAGCATTTCAGCTATTTACTGTAAACAGAAAGAAAATAATAAAGGTAATGAATTGCTTAAATTTACAGTCTTATTTTTATTTCCCCAAAAATGGCATGTAAAAGAAAATATTTAATAAACATATAATGAAATTTAATTTAAACAGCATATAAATGTTATATAATTTAAATGGTATAGTTATGTCAATCATTTAATTACTTGATACAATCAGTATGCACCGCATGTAACAATAAAAGACACAATGAAAATAGCATAGAATATATCTACATAATTTGTAACTGTAGGCAAACTTCTCAATCTTAAAAGAAAATACATAAAGCAAAGAGCTATTGTTATTCACCGTAATCCATATAATCTCAATTACTGATGTTGTTCAAAATCAGAAATGCACAAAGCAATTAAAAATAATTGTCCATATTTTACTATAAAAAATGAAAAAAAAAAAATCTATTAAACACAGCAATTTTACTACAAAGTATAATTAACATTTTTAAGATAGTTTAATTTAAATGCATGCAATTAAAAAATCCAATATTCAAATGACAGACATTAGATTGCAAAATCAATTCACCATTTTGTGTATTAAATATGATTATGATAAACTCATGACAAGAATATATCATTAAAACCCCTTTCACACAGAACTATAAACAGGAATATTGCGGTAATTCATGAATGTCGGCTTTAGTGTGAAAGAGTTAGACCGCCTCATACCCTAGACATATTACGATTTTATTACCATTACTGGTTTAGGACGGATATATGTGAAAAGGTTCAATGTAAATGCAGGCTTACGTGGTGAAAGAGCTAAACAAAAGTCAATGTATGAAAAAATCATGAAAACAGCGCCTCTTTTAATTAAGACTGCTAATTTTACGCCTTTCCATTGTACCCGTTCACACTGGAAACATTCATATGTGGCAGAGCCAAGCAAAATTAGACATAAGTCGGAAAATTGAAAATTCAGTTTTTTATAGATTAAACATGCAAAAAAAATCAGTTTCATATGATGCTTTCTTGCGAAGTTATGAAAGATCGAAGTTCGAACATTTAAAATGTAAGTTTTGAAAAAACTGAATTTAAAAATTGTTTATCAGTATACATTGACTAAGCAAGGTCATTTTAAATTGAATTTTTAAAATATTTTTTGATCATATATCTAACAATTTTTAAAGTAGTATGAAAGTAGAATGTATATACTGTATATTTTTGAAATAAAATTAAACTTGAAAAATTTGACTACTTTTAAATTTCTGCCTATTGTGAAAAACAAGCAATTGCGACTTAAGTCTCATTTGGTTTGGCTCTGCCACATATTACCGAAATTTGACCTTCTGTGTGAAAGGGTTTAGACTGGCAAAAATGCCAGTGTGGTTGTTGTAACATTGAGGTATTTTTTTGTGAAAGTGGCTAAAGGCACCTTTCAGTTTTTTTTTAAAGAAGCATAGCTCGGTCAGTAGTGGGATGTTTGTGGTTTGTGCTTAACATTGGAGACTCGCTAGTTCATGATTCGGTCAAATACATTGGCACTCGTTCTTGTGTTTTGGGTGGAGTGTTGACATACAAGTTAGTATCGCACTGCCTTTTTGATGAAATGTTAAGCTGTCCTATTCACAACATGGCTCATGTGCACATTAAAGAATGCAGTGCACTCTTTGGAAAAGAGTAGGGCACTGCCTCCCAGTGCACTGCCCAATTAACAATCAGAAGGACCACACAGGAAATTTTCAATTTTTCGACTTATGCCTCCTTTGACCTGGTTCTGCCACATATGAAACGTGGTATGTTTTGTCTGAAAGGGGTTTTAGAATTTGTTTATTTCTGTGAGGTACAAGCAGCAGAACAAATTGGGTGATGCGAACAAGAATCAAGAAAAATTTCGGGACTCCAGAAAATTTCCGTAAGCAGACGGTTTACTAGGTAGGTATCAAATATTTCCAGCCTTTCTGCTGTTGTCGGTTCCCATCAGTTATCTGCATTGTGTTTATGAAAACCTGTTTCACGATGGTATTTTCAAATTTAAAACATTCATCAAACTCCAATTTAAATGAGTTTCTTAGTGTTTTTGTGAAATATAGTGTGTGAGATCAGCCTTCTACACACCTAGGTCTAGGTAATACTAACTACTACTCTGTAGCCTTGTCATGCTGTGTGAACCCAGATGGTCACAGTTATCTACCAGGCCAAAATATCATATCACATGGGGCAGGAGGCATGAATGATGTAGTTGCGCATTGAATTCATGCAAAAAGTGTCCTACATTACCATCTGAATTTGGTCTAGCCTACTGGTCTACTACTTTCATTAGGTGAAATTAAAAGCAGATCATTTAATTATTCATATTGAGGACTATGTACACCCCATTTTTATTATTAAAAGAGAAAAATGTTAAAATTGTAAAAAGATGCATTAACTAAATTCGAAAAGTCCACTAATCAACTTCAAGTAAGAAAGTATAATACATACTCCAAGCAATGAGATACACGCCATCATGTCAGGATTCAATATTTCGACATAAATTATGTCAACATCATGAATGACAACAATATTTCTGATGATAATATAATTTATGTTGAAATACCGAATCATGACACGATGGCCTGTATCTTATTGTTTGGAGTATGTTATACTTTCATGCGTAACTAACACGTCTATACTGTCAAAAACCCTGAAGCATTACAATTCCTAATAGAAATATTTCAGAAGTTGATACAAATAACAGAACTCACTGGAAGAAGTTGGAATGCATGAGGACCAATGGTTGATAAACAGTCGCATGCAAATGCCTGCAGGACTAGGGTACGGGGATGTTGAAGAATTTGGGGTAATGGTCCATTAAGTAACCGCAACCACAATGTAACAACCTGAGAATTACAAAAAAAGTAAACATTAAATTATCGAATAAAATAATACAAATCACAACTTCATTTTTCATCTAGGACAGTTGTATTGAAAAAAAAATCCTAAAATAAAATTAGCTTAAAAGAAAAATTAATAACAGACATGTGTAGTTATAAAGATTGTTTTTCACACCATGGTATGGAAAAAAATGAAAGATTGTCAGACTTTTACGAAGTGGTAAATAATTTTAAATACATTTCAATTAAGAATCAAATAACCCCTACATATAAAATGGGATAATCCTGACTTAAACAAACAAGTCAGACATATAACATATTGAATAACTCTACAATTTTAGTCCTATATAAGTAGATGGAGTAAAGTTTTCAGCTTTGTTCATTTTAATTCTGCAGTTGTTTCAGTTAGTACACTGAAGATGGTTACTGAATTAACTGAAACATAAACTAAAAGTTTTCGTTATCTTCATTCGTTGTTTAGCGCTGTTTATTTAAAAGCGTCACTTTGGCAATGTAAATTTTGATTTCCAAAACGAAGAACTACCATTAAGTGACTTACGAAAGTAGGAGAAATCAACTAGAAAACTAAAGAGGACTGAACTGGACTTAAACATTCTTCAAAATATATTTTGGTTTTAATTGAAATACTTCATAACAATTATTTAAACAAAATCAGAGGTATTTTATACATATTACAATAAATTGTGCTGTAAAGCATGATCCAACACAAGTTTTTGAGTCTGAGACTGTTTCCGCAGGAAAAATTTATCCAATAAACTACCACAATCAAAATTATTCAATGAGAATGCTGTAGCAATGGGTGTTTAACCTATTCTAACAGGATAAAATTACAACTATCTTATTCTATTCCGATAATTATTTGATAATTAACCTAAAGGCGATAATGTTTTACCTTTGACCTGGGGTCAACCTTGATCTTGGTTTTTGTGATGATTTCACTGTAGTTTCACAAGAGTGGCATGAGAGGGAAAAGGGAAATCACCAAAAAATTCACCGGAAGTCAGTGGCCTCAGAGGAAGAAACAATGCATTATGATCTACACTGAGTTTGCATAGTTGCAGTTTTTTACATGATTTGATTGAATGATATTTTATTGGATAACCTGAAATTCCTACAGAGACACGGACAGAGATACAAATCTAAGGCAAAAAAATGGAACCAAAAAAAATTTACCAAAAAAATTTTTCTTAAGGGTGGTAGAAAAGGGCAAACAAAGTATTTTATTAGGAATATTAAAGAATATTTCATAGGCAGTCAGTGATGTACATATTATATACTGGATTTAATTATCCTTGTTCACTGATTGGTTAAAAGCGTGTCACATGACAAAACATAATCCAACCACAAAATTACTATTTAGGGATCTGTAAATAGTAAAAGACTATTTACGGATTATGTCCCAATCAGATGGCACTATCTCATGTGACCCGGCGCTGGTACCGGTTGCGACCGGAATGTTCAGCGCTGCACTGAACTCTCACTGGTCGTGTACACTACTATGGTAAGTTTAAAATCCATTATTCAAACCATTCAATAAACAAGAATGCATGAATCCAGTATATAAAGAAAATATATACTGAGATGAAAGGATCTGGATTAAAGGGTTCCTCAGTGACTGCAAAAGTTTGGCAGTCATTTTTGGACCCATAGTTTTAACCAGAGCTTTTCACCTCAGTATATATTTGTATACTGTACCTCATCAACTTTAATAGGAGGTTGGATTTGTTGACGTTGATCTCCTTCGATGTTACTATCTGGATTAAGCTGATATAGTAAAGCTTTGCCAAATTCCTCCAATACCTACAAAATACAAACAGTATACCTGGTTCAATCAGAAATTATTTAATCAAATATTTTACTAACACTATTCTGTAACCCTCTAAAGTCCTGCAAAATCTGTAATGGATCTAAGAGCAATATTGTTATCTTAACTGTTTTTCTCTACAAAAGGACATACCATTTTGTGGAAAACAACCAGTTGCAAGCTGAAATATTTACTTGTCTACTAATATGTCACAAAAAGAATTCATGTTGATAAACACAATAAGGCAGAATTATGAAACAAATGAAAAACTATCTGGTACAGGATAATGTCCCGGGAATATCTATGGTGAAATGTGACATGACTCCAAAGGGTTTAAAAAGATGTATTGAATTCTTAAACATGTTAACGGCCACTACATATTTTATAATCAACCACAAATAAAATTTTTAAAAAGGTGGAACAGATACACCTTTTTAATGCCAGATAAAAGTTATCTATGGGTATAATTGATTTTGTATCAAAGTTTTCAGCAGGTTTGTTTACTGATACTTTTAAAAGTATTTAAAAATGCAATCCAATTAAAGAAATCACAAGCATTTAAGAACTATAGTATCACTATTTTTACCAGTCATAATTCAAAACAACTTGGAATTAAGATGTTTTATTTCGCATGTGTTCATTATATAAATATTCCAGACAATTTTTTTTTTTAAAAAGAGCAAAATAAGACATGACTTGTAGCCTCAATGATTAATTTGACATAAAATGGTTGACTCAGTTTGGTTTAAAGAAAATCAATTATTTTGGTTTTATGATTTTGAGATTTTGAAACGGTCCGGTTTGGTGAAAAGTCTGGTTTTCAGGGTAGTTGGTGTTCGGATAGTTGACTATACCTGCCTTTATAAAATAAGTCAAAAACATATTTAAGTAGAGGGCAGTATAATGTCTTGGCTCAATCCTGAAAATTTTCTAAAAATTCAAAAACTAACAAATCCAACAAAATGAAAAAAAAAACTTCAACATCTGAATATTACATTACTAAAAAAAAATCTGTAAATAAATGATATAAATCAAGACATTCTGTACATATTTTGCAGATGTTTAGCCCTTTGAGACAAGTCAAATTATTATTCACATTAATAAAACTGACTTTTATTCTCACAGAGGACCGTAATGTAAAACAAACAACATTATTTAGAATCTAAAGATGCAAAATCATGTTTTAGGTGTAAATAAATGTTCATTCAAGAAACAAAAAAATATATATATATAAAATGGCATGAAATGACGTAGTTCTAGTTTTAGAACTTTTACTGTATATTCTCTGTCTACAGCAAAATGCTTCTGATGATGAGATAAAGAAGAGAATTTAGATGAGTTGGGGGCAATATTAGGTCATCGTGAGAATATTCAGCATGATGAGATGACTTGTGAACTGTGTGAGAACCAATCATGATTGCTTGAATCATGGTGTCAACAAAAATTCAACCAATCAGAAGCACAAGACTGCAAATTTTGTTGGGTATTCTGAGTTGAATTGTCATACAATTTGGATTCCAACCGCTCACTACTCAATGTTTGGACTCTTCTCATACAAAATAAGATTTCAGTGGCCTTTTCTATCGACTTGAAGTATTTCAGTCTCAGCAGACAAGACTAATACCTAATTACCTATATACCTACTGTGTATACCTAGCTGCTGCTTATTGGGCTCAAATTTTGTCCCTAGTCACTAAGTGCATGCTCAGTGGTCTAATGTTATGGATGCCAGGCTAGTTACTTGAAGATTGTGGGTTCGAATCCCACCCGAGAAAAAAATTATTGCAAATTTTTTTTCACGAGTATTCTCAACTGTACCGAG
Organism: Nesometra sesokonis; assembly: GCA_025631205.1. Lineage (NCBI taxonomy): Eukaryota > Metazoa > Echinodermata > Crinoidea > Comatulida > Antedonidae > Nesometra > Nesometra sesokonis. Next base: position 25,757 of record JAOTQE010104783.1, read on the forward strand.
TATTTGGTACATTTACACGTAGAGTTGGGAAAAACAAATTATATCTAGTATTCTCCCTGACACAAAAACGTATGATTACATACATTGTAGTAACCACTACTTATGAGCTTGAATTCTGAATATTTTGTACTTTTAATTTTATGTCACAGTTGGGCAAAACAATTCCATCTAAACTCTCCCTCATGCAAAAATATATAATTCTCTCAGCCAAGAGAATTATATATTTTTGCATGAATCTTTTTTTTACTTTACCTTCAGTCCATGGAGTTGCATGGATGGGTCTTCATCATCAATACAGCTTACAATGATGTCAGATACAACTTGTAAAACAGGTCGTACAATGCTGAAATAGTTCTTTGCTAATTGTACTAACACCTGCAGGGCCTCTAGTTTCACTGGTAATACCTCTCCAGCTACAGTGCTGGCACCAGTAAGTTGAAGCCTGAAAATTTAAATTGAAAACAGTAAGTGAATAAAAATAGAAAATAAAGCATTGAGCAGAAAAAAAAATAACAGAAACATAACAAACAAGAAGCACTCGGAGAGTGAAAACCTCCGCCAAGCACCCGGAATTTTTGGGAATGTATCTTTAACTTTTTACAATTTCTGTATACACTGTCCTTTTGTCCGAGAGTTTTGAGTGTTTACTACAAAGCTATTGTACAGCATTGATTGGTTGTTTTCAATAAGGAACCATTATAAGAAGTGTGTAGAAACAAACAGTAAAGGTGACAGCGATCTGGCTAATTATTTGTTTTATGAAAAATCAGTGTATCTTGAAGCCCCACTTCACAAGGTACACTGGACACCTATGTTTTCCAGAGGACCGCACAAGTGCATGCGACCACGGATCTCCACCAAAATTTAATCATTTGTTCCTTGGATCATTTCCAAACTTCAATGAATCTGAAATTATTTTTCAAGTAATGCTGCGAACAGACAAACACCCACCAACACAACTGAAAACATCCTCGCCAACTTTGTTGGTGTAGATAAATATTCACAATCTCAATAAAAAACTGCAAAAAACATATTTATTTATTTCTTTATTCAGGTATAAAAACACATACGAAACAGCAGCCAATGGCTGATAACGTTTACAATATTAAATGAAGTAAACTTCTCTTTAATTGCAAGACAACCGAAAAAATAGATGGATCTACGAGTGGTTGATTTTGTTTGAATGTACAAACCAATATTGCAATAAGGTATACAGTATATTATCATATAGTTACCATAGTTATCATAAAAAAATTTAATTTTGATATCATTGACTTGATTCATGGATAAAAAATATAGGCTAAACAATTTCAAACCAAAGAAATAAAACATATTGAGAAATTAAAAAAATGTCGATATAAAAAAATATTATATTTTACAAAATCCCCAATTTTAAAATAACTGTATTAACTTAAACAATATTGCATGCTCACAAAATTTTGATATAAATAATCCATCATAGTTAGTATATCGACAGACACAGAAAACTCATCCCACACAAACAAATACTCATTTTTATTATCAGTACATCTTTAATATTATTACTTAGTAATAATAGTAAATCTCAATAAGAATATCATTCATCATATTTTCTGGATCACCGGTTTAAAACATTCGACTCCTAAAGCACACGCTAAATAACATCCTGGCACAATTAATTTGAACCTGTCATGTTGTGTACATCGGCAGACAATTAAGCAGCACATAAAATTCTCCTTGTATGAAATTTGATAACTGGGACATGGTCTAAATTGAGAAAAGGCAATAACCATCTCAAGACTTAATACAATGGTCGATATACAGAAAGTTAAAACACAACCCTCCAGCTATTGGTTAGTATAGGGATCTGAAAATCAGTTTGACTTAAAATCACATGTGAGGGATTTGCATGGCTGAGTACATACAATTCACAATACACTGTAAAACCATTATTTTCATGTCTCCTATTTTCTACATGGTGTAGCAGAAACATGTATTCCACTTACAGTAAACTACAATCGCGGGATTTTGCCATTTTAGTAATTCACAATTTTCACAATAATGATGATTTATCATGGAAATGAAAATGGGTTGCAAGACTAAGAGATAAATTCTGATGTACATGTAATTATTATTGATAGCAATTTGCTACAAAATTAAAAAAAATCCAAAATGATTATAATTACTTTCAATAAGTAATGATAATCAATAAAAAAGTAGAAATTAATAAAAAGTCAATTATGTAATAAATGAAAAAAAATTAATTTAAAAAATCTGTGAATAAAGAAATGAATGTAAAAATTAATAACTAAATGAATGGATGGATGATATTAATCATAATCTGTTTCTTTTTTTCTGTTATAGGCATAAGGATAATAATTGCCAATACAAAATAATCACTGTTCTAATGGTGCCTTCAAAAAACAAACACAATGATGCTCCAAATAAACTTCCTTACCAATAGTAAGCGGAGCAAGCATTTTCTTCACCAAGTAATAATGTCCAAAATAATCTTTGCATTGCAATCGAAGCCTCACCGATCCAAAATCTTAAACATCAGGGTCAGCATTTCTTTTTTTTTATATTTATATCTATTTTTTTGGCAAATACTTATCTTGGAAAAGAAATACATTCTGGAAATTTTAAGAAATGCTTTAAATAATCCCAAATATAGACAGTAGGAAGAACAAATTTAATCGCAGAAAATACAACAAAAGGGCATACTAAACAAAGAAAATTACCATCTGACCGACACAAGTTTTAAAAAAATTTGTGCTTGGGCAACAAAAAGATAATTTTAAGTGTAACACTCCAGTCCACTTTTGTTAATTTTTTTCATAAATTATCCATACAAATATTACCTGTTCATAAGCCCAGTGCAATTCACTTGAGTACTGGGTATAATGATGCTGCAGCAGAAACTGATCACCCATGGTAACCGATCACACACTTCTGATTGGTCATTACTATTTGAATCAATTGACCTTTGACCTTCTTTATTCAAATCTGATTGTTTCACTTGAGTGTCTGTATTTACGTCTGTTTCCTTGGCGATGACCGTAGCAGCTGCCATGTTTGGGATAGTTCCGGAACCTGTGGATGTAGGCATCTCTTTTGCATCTAGGAGCAGTGCAACTTCTTGAAGGGGTGGGTTGGCTGCAGCAATGATTGACCCAAGACAAGTGAGGCATGCTGTTCGAATATTATTATCTAATCAAACAGAAATATTGAATTATACTTGAGAATTTTAGGATATGTTCAGATTCAAAGCCTAAGTGAAGTGTAGCGCAAACAAGGCGTAAACAGCATAATGACCAGGTTGTTCAGATACATGGTGTAGTGTGAGTCATAAGCCGTCAGTGGCTTTTCCTATGACCAGTAATCCATAGGCCAACGCAGACTCATTGCAAATTTTATTTTTAAATGCATGACAGAATGCCAAAATCATTTTAGTGTATGAGATGTAGTCCCATTAGCTTACGCTAATCTGGGTCTTGCAGGAAGCTCAAGTTACGCTCCGGATTAGTAACTTACGCTAATCACTGTCTAGTTCAGACTTAAATAATTGTACACCACGTTCACACCACCTACACTATGTTTCACTTAATCGTTGAGTCTGAACATACTCTGAGAGTTTACAAAAACCTTAAAGAGTATTTTATAGTTTTTATGATGATTCACATTTATTATGCTTTTGAATATTATACTAAGTTTAATATTAATAGACAGATGGTACTGTTAAATGATTTCACAGAAATTTGCTAACTTGGGTATAGGAATATTATTTTGTTGAAGGTTAAACCTACAAATGCCTATCTCACAACACGTGGAGAGTTAAAACAATGTGCAAAAAAGTTAATATACATATTGAATTTAGCAATGCCATCATTTCAAGTTAGCTGACATTCCCTTGATATAGGACACAGTTGATTTGTTTGTAATTTACGTTTATGCATATATAAAAAGTAGGAATTATCTTGATTCACTAAGCAGAGTTTGGATAATCAGTTTAAATTTGTTCTAGACATCACAAACATAAATTATTCTAAATCTACAGTCAAAATAGCCTAAGTCGACTTAGCCTAAGTCAAGTTATTCCTATGTCAAATTTAATTTTCATGCCAAATTGATACATTTTCCATTAATTAATCTCACTTCTAAGTAAATTTTTTCCAAATAATTTTTTTCTTCAATACCAATTTGCACTTAGGCAAGTTTAACTCACCACCATACCCAAACTTACCTCTATTGCTAAAGAATGGTCGTATATTTCTAACTATTCTAGTCAACAATCCCTCCTTTAACTTCTTATATGGAACATTTTGAACAAGAGTTGATAGACACTAGACATATAAATATAAAAAAATATTAGAAACAAACATTCATTATTTTAATGTAATGCACATGTGGCACAGCCAAGCCAAAGGAGAGAAGTGGAAAAATTAAAAATTGAGTTGTATATAATTTATGATAACTACACATTATTATCTTGCAAAATTAACATGCAAAAAAAAAATCAAATTCATTTGATATTATATTGTGAAGTTATGAAGAATCAAAGTTTAAACATTTGAAAATTGCTTATCAGTATAACTGTGATTAAGCAGAATCATTTTAATTAGCATTTTTTAAACATTTATTGGTGAAATATCTGAAAAAATATCCGTAGTATGAAAGTTGAATGTTTGAATTTTATACTTTTTTAAATTAAAAGGAATTTTAAAAATCTATCAATTTTGTGTTTCGGCCTTTCGTAAAAAATTGGCTACGGGACTTATCCCTCCTTAGGTTGGATTGGCCACACGTTTGTTAAATTTAAATTAAACAACCAATGCATCATTTACCATACATATATTTCACTTTAAAACTTGCCCAAGTATTTTTCCACTAGCCCTCAGGACAAGTGCTTCAATTTTTTTCTGGTCCAAAGTTAAAGTGCTTGGTCCTTATTTTATCTGCCATGCAAACTGTATGAAAATAACAGTTGTACTATCACCATCTCTTCGGGCTTCGTAAGATAAATTTTAAGGAATTTACAGAAAATAAGTCATGTAATTTATTGGTTTGGTTTTATAATTTATCACAGTAACATCATGTACTGTACATATTTAATTTTTGGTTTAACTTAAGAAAATAGTTACTAGTTTACAGTCCTCAAAAACCAGATGAAATTATGTAATACTAAACGATGATAAATGTACAAAAAGTAAATAATTTCAAATTTTATTGAAATAATAACTGGCCAAAACAGACCGGATAACAGATACTGTATTTGATTAGTGCAACATTAATTTCACTGCCAATTGGTTAGCACCTCTCTTTTGTTGAGGGATGTTGCATATGATGGTGGAATAAACAGCAGGGAGTTAAAACCTGTTTTCCTGCCAATGGTTATTAAAAAAATCACTATCATTATAAAAAAGTTAAAAAATTAACGACAAAATTCCAATCATGCTGGACCGTTATATTTCTGCTATTTACTATGCTGTGCACAATGAAATTTGTATATCTTTGCGACAAATTAAAATCGTAATAAAACAGATTTAAAGAACTTTTCAACTTCAATTTGTATATACCATTAGTTAGGTAATTGTATATTTTATGTTCTAAAGCAAGTTATACAACTCTAGAAAATTTAATAAATAAAGAAAATGTGTGATTTTTTCTAGGCCCAAAACATGTAAATTCTTGCCGCTTGCAATGTTGCCTCGCAAGCACCTAAACTTCATAAGGTTGAAATCGTCAAGGTTGAACTTGGTTTAACTTTGACAATTCAAATCATTACCTTTTGTTGACGTCGGGATTGATATGGAGAAAGATTGACTTTTGATGAAATGTCGAGGATAGATCTGATGGTGTTAAAAGATTTATGATAAGATGGGAACTTCATATTTCTTGTAGATCATTGCAATCCTTTCTGAGACTAATGTGACATGTTATGATTATGAAATGATTTTAAATCAGCCAACAGTTTTTGTACTTTCCTACCTTTTTCACTATTATTAACATAATATAAATGGAACACAAAAGTCTTCATAGTATCATCAATGAACCAAATATATTGAAAAAATTAAAGAAACCATTATAATAAAGTTTTCAGCGTTTCAACTGTGTATGTGGAATATCCAGAAGAAACTAATACAATGCAAAATCATGACTTATGACTTGGTTGGCAGGAAGTTTGTTGCTTTGAACTTGGTCACTTATATATTCAGTTAAAACCTTGAAAGGGTTTATTGAATTTAGGAAAGAAGCAAGCAATTGGGATATTTAATAACAAAAAATAGCACCATATAAATTCTGCATTAACATAGTGATATTAGTATAAAATAATGATTTACTTACAGGGTAGGCTGAACTGCTATGGCAGCCCCATATCAAAATGTTACCACATTCTTTTTTAATTGAATAGAATAAAGAGTCATGGATGGATTCATAAGAGGTGCCAATTTTTGCCATATACAACAGAGGGTTCAGTCTTTCAATTGCATTGAATCGTGGAACCTCATCAGGAATTTTTAATTTTACAATATAAGAAGATCATTTCTGAGCATCTAGAAGTGTTATATTTTTCCACCTCAAATGATGGGACTAAGTTTACCAGACTCCCCTTGGCATACCAATAAGGAGGTGCCTCTCCCACCCATTACTTACTTTTATAATTTGAGTTATGGTTGTGGATGATGTTTCAGCTACAAGTGCTAGAAGCAATGACCTGTGGATTTCTTTTATTGACATTGCAAGCATCTTTGAAAATGGTGTGAATGCAGCATGACGAATTTCTCTACAAAAAAAAAACAAAATTAATATTTAATTCACATTCAACATATAGCAACTCGACAACAGGATGGATATACTACTGTTAAACTTGCCCACATCTAATAATTTATTTTCCATACCAGATTCATGTTTTTTTATTAATTAAAGGCCCATTTCCTTCCAAAGTTCTATTTTGTCAAAAAATTTTATTTCTTTATTTTATAAAATTTACTATTTTGTATTTAAATTTAAATTATAATACTGATCTGTCATGTTTAATATGTGACATTATAATATGTGGCATGTTTATGTCATTTTTTTTTACAAAAATAACAAATGCAAAATAAGAACAGAATTTTCTTTTTTGGATGGATCCTGGAAAAATATAATGTATGAATCTGTATTTCCTTTGACTTTGTGAACAGTCTAAATCTAGTAAACACCGGTACGTTAATGTGCGATGAGCATGCTGCGTACAAAAACACTTACAATAGACAATAGTGCAGTTGACATCCATGTGGAAACGATCTACAGACTGCTGCTACCTTAGAAATGGGAAATTATCAACGAAATGCCAATAAGTTCCTTGAAAAGCCTAGAAGCGTTAAGATATAGAGATTAACTTTTTTCTACTCAAGAATAAAACTAAAAAAGCATGCAGATAACTAAACACGTTTATTATTTTAGAAATAATAAACAGGTAAATTTCCAAAGAAATAATTTCTTGGGTGGATTTTGAAAGGAATTCCTATTTAACAATCAATTTTGTTCAAAGAAAATATTGGTTTCAACGCCTTTTTGGATTTGACTTGAGAAAGTTTGGCATGTTTAAAAACTAAGACTCATTATCTGTCTTTGCAAATGATGTTTTTTATGGTGAGAATAACAACCTCTATGGTCTTAAATTTCGAGAGAACAACTGCGTTGATGTTTGCTATAATGCACTACATCAATCTCACTGCTTTACATTACATTATGGTTCCTTCTTTACTGGACACCATATTCTATTTAAACTGTATACACACACAACCTGGCCAACCTGCTCCATTATGGAACTCTAGATGCAACAGACTAATTGAATAATGGGATTTTTACAACATTTTTTGGGCACTATCTCAACATTTTTGAGGGCGCTCTTCATCAGAGCTTACAAGAACTTGCTCTTGTGTGTGTTCCCAGTGCTGTGCTGCTTCTTTAAGTTAACAAATGAGTGCAAATAGTAAAGAGAGCTCACAGAATTTTCAGATATTTGCTGTCTAGTCGGGCAACCTATTTCTAAGTGTTGGTTTCCCGAAACAAATTCTACATGTCATCATATATGACTTTAAACTGGTTGCCCGATGCAAACATGTGGATGCCATGGGATGTCGGTCAAATGATTCTCCAAGCCTTGCTCCTAGCAAGCATTCATAGCCTTTTTTGTATATATACTTCCCTAATATAATTTCATTACCTGTCATCGGCTGCTGCTAAGAAATTTCTTGAGCCTTCCAACATAGCAGATAGAACAACTACCCCACCGACTCTTGCCTACAGAGAACACCAAGAAAACCTGATTTTTATAATTTACAAATACGGTTGTAAATCTTAGAAATATATACATTGGAAACATGCTTTAGCAGGTCAACTGCCAGGAAGGTGGTATCCTATCCAAGTGTGCATATGCTGCACCACTCATGTAGGTCCACACTTTTAAAGGTCGCAGCACACATAAGCTAACTGCGCGGCAGTAGTAACTCGTGCTGCCACTGCAAGCTATTAGCGTACGTGTGCTGTGGAATTTCTAACGCCGATGGTACCGCAACAAGTCTTTAACACATTTAATATTAAACGGCTACCTGTGGCGATGATACACCGTGTGTGGCGGTTGTAAGCTTTAAGCAGGTATGGATTGCAATGTTTTTATATGCGTTCATACTTTAATTACTTTAATTTTGTAAATTAAGGCGCGCAAACACTTAGCAACGTGGACTGGTTGTCATATAAACCCTGGCGACAAGGTGTAAGGGTAAAGCTTAAAACCCGGCTGACAGCATAAGTAGCGGTTAAATATCAAACATATTAAAAATCTTCTGCTGCACTGTTGGCACATGTAAGCTTTTATCTTGCAGCAGCGGCATGAATGGTTGTTGCTGTGTGCCATTGACTTACATGTGGGGCAGCTTTAATTGAAAAAACACTCAAGACCCTTGTGTCCTGCTTAGAATATAATTTCTTAGCAGTAGAATGTAAAAGAACTTTAGTCCTTTTCAATCAGATTCACATTTATACTTTTCAAAAATTACATTGGAGTACAATTGCTCAACATTCAATAAATAAAAATGACAATATATATACAGTGCGAGCAAACTGAAAATCTGTCACCTTTAAACGCGCCACTTTGAAAGCAATACAAGTACGAACATGCATGGGTGTAGATGTTATAGGGAGCCTGAAATATTTTCCATTTTTCTATTGAGTGGTGATCCAATTGTAAATATTGGCAAATTGTTGGGTAGGTACTGTAATATCTTGTGAAATAGATACATACCAGGTTCGGATCCACGATCAACAAAATGGGGAGCACTTTACCAGGTCCAGGTGGGCGTGGTTCCCAGTTTTTATTTTGACAAGCATAAAATAAAATATTTCACCAATTTGCATGTTTTGGAACCCTGTTTATGTTTTGCATGGCTCATATGTATGTATTTTTTTCTTTTAGGGTTAATTATAGACACAGCGATCCTTATATAAGGGGGTGAAGTGAACAACTTCGCTGCACCCCACCCCCTAAATCCGCCCCTGCATACCTTGGGTGATGAATCCTTTAGGATGCTGGTAAAAATTGTGTGTGAAGTTGCCTCTGCCCTCGGAGGACTGTCTGGAATGAATGCTGACCAGTACCCAAACACTATCCTTTTCTCAGTATTCTACAGAAAAAAAATACATTTCAATTAGAATTTACAATTTGATTTTTACACCATCATGGTTTAAAATTATTTTGCAAATAATTTGTAATTGCAAATGATCTTATGCCTAATAATTCACCTAAACCACTGACCTGTTTAATAATAAACATGGGTCAGTTTACTTGCATATTTTGATGAAGTCAAATTTATTTTCTTGCATCTTTGTTTTCCCTATACTTGCAATGGTTAATGTTCGCTCTAAGTCGAATTAAATCTAAGTCAAACGTATTTTGCATGCCACTGCCAAATCAGTATTAAATAATCTGTATGTTGAAATTTGAACAACTTTGAAGAAACAAAACGTAAGAAACTTTGTAAAACTATAGAGAAACATCAATCACTACAGCAAGTCGCTGTTCCTTTTACAATACATTGTATAAAATAAATGATCATGTGTCTTTTTGATTAATCAACAATTATTCACGAATCACAGAAAAAAAATGCAATCAAGACCCACGGCGTGGTCTCCGCCAAAGCCCGATATAGTGAGGCTGAGAAAATCGCCCAAAAACATGTTTATTTTATGAAAAAAATAATGTTGGCACTATTCAAAAATCCATATGTAAAAAATGTATCTCTTTGAGTTTTGGTTCCAATATCTATTTAATATCAATAAAACAAATCCATCATTTTGGAGGAAATATTTCAAAGGTAAACCACTACTGGGCACAGCCATTTGCTTCTTAGAAATGACCAAGAGGCGGCGCTATATCTGGGAAGCTTCACTTTTTTGGGTCGATGGCTTTCAATTCATGAACACATGGGAAAATGAAAATGGTTTTAAACAAGGCCTAGGCCTAAGTCTATTGACAAAAATAAGAGGAAGAATTTAATGTTTTTAAGCAGACTTTCCAATGATCAATAAAAATCGCAGCCAAATGGAGGGCTGGAATTTTACACGGCAATGGATGAATAAAATCATGAATTAACTTAACTTGGTTGGGCCTAGCGACTCAATGTAGAAGTATACTGCGAGACCCACTAAATAAATTAGTAAATCATTTATAGAGGTAGGTGGACCGGGCTTATACGTTGTCACCATGGACAAATTCTATAATTTTCAAAACTAACGTCATCATTTTAACCAAACATAGGTTCATAAAAAAATAACAGTAATTGTGTTCAACATAATAAATGGTCAAAATCGCAAAAGTATTATTTTCAAAACATTTCATCGTGAAAATAAGGTCGAAAAATGTTTTAAATCGTGACAATTTAGGGCCGCTAATATATAGGGTTTTATAGTATCCCATGGTTCTGGGTAATCAGACACTGTCAAATAACCTATACAATACTGTCACTAACAAATACCCTATGTACTTACTTTCATTACAGAATGCAGACACATCAAAGAAGTTTGTCGAACTTTTGACATCATTGACCTTAACCTGGACGATTGACCTCCCTCAGTATCGGAATACTCTGATTCTGAACTGCTTACACGACTCCAAATAGGCATAAATGAAGCTACAGGGCTGATAGAAGCAGTGTCTGTTTGGACACTTGGGTCCCTGCTCGAAGCTCCATTTGCCATTACCTGGACAGGTACATTGCTGGACATGTTCCCGCTTGAACGATTCGTACCAGACGACCCTTCTGTACTTGATGCAGCTTGTTTATTGCGAGATTTCTTCTTTGTTCGTTTACCTGATTGAGAAGTTAAACTCTTTAAGCCTACACCTCCTTTTGCTCCTGGTCGTAGGCAAACCTCATCTGATGCTTCTTCCTTTGATTCAGTCTTCTTTGGTGGGCTCTGGGTTGGAGATGGTGGTGTTGGCTCTGATTGGAAATATGCTGATGGATATAATGTTGACGGAATTTGCCCATTGATGCCTGGTAGACCGAACAACATATATACCTAAAAATATATATATATACAATATATGCATAAAAAAAATCAAACAATAATTATCTGTATACTGATTATTGAATATATGAGCCTGTTAAAACGCCAGTATAATGAAATAAAAGTAAACCAACATGGACCTGTACCCAATTCACGAATTACACTAATCAGCGACCACAGATCACAAGGCACAACACATTCATACACCAGATTGGGGAAATATTGACATTTTAGACAAGATTGGCTTAAACGGAAAATTAAAGAATCCATAAGCATAAGGAAGCAGGACAATATAATGAACAGGGACGAAGGTGCACACCAACTCTATCTCTCATACGATTGTATACTAATGACTGGGCACCGAAAACCTAGGAATGCCCGTGTTGGAAACCAGTCAAGCATAGAACAACACAACTAACAATGTTTAGCTGATCAGCTTAACGGAACTGTCTGGAAAAGTAACTTTTACTGGTTTATTTTGATGAACATTCCTATTATTACTACTACTTCGAAACCAGATGAAATTGTTTTCACAAAAGGATTTTGTTTTTATGTAAACACTATACAATGCTAATGTGTCTTCACAGGGGTGTAAAAAGTCTTATTTATGTCAACCTGAAAATGAACTTAATTTGAGTTATCAAGCACTCCATTCAAGCAAACTGAACACAAGTTCACACACATGATATTTAGCTCAGTTGCTTAAATTCTAGTCGCCTTGTTATGTCATTGATGGCACCAGGAATTCCCAGACAGCAGGGCAATCCCCCGACAGATAGCCCAAGTTTGAGGTGGGCGTGTTCCCGGTTTTCAATTTGAGAAGAAAAAAAAAAGAAAAACTTTATTTGCCGTAGTTTGCGTGCGTTTTTGGGCCGTTTGGCATATTGGAGGCTCGCCTTGACCTACAGATCCCCTGATGAGATAGACGGGGGACTGTAGGCCCCACCAGCAAATCTTGGGTGAAAATCACAAGTTAGATTAACAATGACACTCATTGGTCAGTAGGAAATCACGGTGAGTTATGATCTTCATTAACATCCTAATAGTCAGTTTTACAAGTTAAGGCCCGCTCACATCAACGCGACAAATCGACGCGACAGGTGATAAGCGATACGACACAACATTGAAAGTGAGAAATAACAAAGAGGTGCTCCCATTGAAGCGATATATCGTCGCGCG
>JAOTQE010104784.1:0-25724 GCA_025631205.1 Nesometra sesokonis
TACACAGATATCCCCTTATCCAGCTAGCAAGGAACTATTTGGTCTCGGTTTGTCTCTTGTTCCGAAAACCACTGGATTCTCCCTCTTTGGTCAAGATTAGTACACTGCTCGTACCTCGCAGCTATTAATTAACCTATATATTTGAACCATCATAAACAAAACAGTACAGTAATAATAATAATATAACTATTATTAATAATTAACAATACACATAACAACACTTAACGTAGAAGATCATTGCTTCTAAATGTAATTGCAATATCTATCATGTGTTTTTTCATCCATCATTGGCTATTCACTACTTTGATTGATGAAGCGAGGAATAAACCATCAAGCCTTCTTGCATAGGTCTGAAGTTTTCAGAAAAAAGAAATTCCTTCACGTGACACACATACTACGGCAAATAATTGTCTGGTTTTAATAATGTAAAATTATTTTACATCGGCATTGCCATCATTTGCTTAGTTGTATAATGTGCACTAAACTGCCACCGTTTGATACTCTGGTCAATAATAATAATTGTCTCTCTCTCATTGTGTCTTCAGCTGGATATATCGACAAAATGGAAATATATAGTAGCCTACGATATCTTACGGACGAAACGTTAAGCCGTAGGTTCAAGAATATGCACCGCTAGCTATTCTGGGTTTTATAGAGTATACAGTACCCATCTCATTTATGAACTTCACATTTACAAACCTGTTTACATTAGCAATGACGTCAAAATAACGGCCGGTGACGTTTTTTCTCTTTTGTAGGAATTACGCTCACCTTTATTTTATCTCTATTTTAATTTTTTTTTCAATATAGGCCTAATATTTATGACAAACCTATATGATTTATAAATGTAAACACAACAATACAGTAGCTGGTACTGTACTTGAAAATTTGCTGACTATGCTGCCTAGTTATTAAACTGCATTATCTTTTGTCATTAATTAATATCTTTTATTTTTCTAAATACGGTATATTACAGTATCTTATAAATACATTTCGATTTCAATAGGCCTGGATGTTGTTTTCTAAGAATTATGTCAGTCTTCCCATTTCTTGTTGTGGTTTGCCAAGTGTATATAGGCCTACATACTTATTTAAAAAAAAAGAAAACGAGTCTGTAGGCCTAGGCCTGTGTAGAGGATGGAGAGAAATCGACCAAAATAATTATTAGCTAAAGTTTTAAAAACTTATTTGGATAAGATGGGCCTTTTTATTACTCTACCTTAGTAAAACAAAGATTATTTAAAAAAGCATAGGCCTATGGGTAATTTCACAGTAAATGAACACCAAATTGTGACATTTTGCAAAAATATTAAACACTGACAATTTTGCTGAAACTTAGTGAGAATATGAGTATAGTGCTACCAAATTGTGGCAGAGCCAAGCCAAATGAGACATAAGTCGAAAAATTGAAAATTGGGGTTTTTATGGATTATAAAACTACACATTATTATCTTTAACATACAGAAAAAAATCAGTTTCATACGATGCTCCTTTGCGAAGTTATGTACAATCGAAGTTCGAACATTCAAAATGTAAGTTTTGAGAAAACTGCATTTCAAAATTGTTTATCCGTATACATTGACTAAGGAAGTTCATTTTAAATTGCATTTTTACAATGTTTTTTGATCATGTATCTGAAAATTGTTAATATAGTATGAAAGATGAATATATGTACAGTACATTTTTTAAATAAAATAAAATTTGAAAAAAATTGACCAATTTTAAATTTCTGCCTATTGTGGAAAACTAGCATTTGCGACTTATGTCTCATTTGGCTTGGCTCTGCCACAATTGAGAAAGGGGGTTGAAAAGATAGCTAGCTATTAATTTATTGAAAAAAAATGAATATTCCTATTTTAATGCATTGGAAGTCCTATTCCCTGATAACGGTCGAACGCATTTTTGGCATACATTTTAAAAGTTGGACAAAAAATGTATTATAAGTCATAATCAGATGATTTTGTGCATTTATTTTCTAATCATGGTTGAGTTCCACCAAAAACTTTTTGTGTGAAAATCTTATTGATTTCAGAAAATATAGCTTGATGGAATGCTAAAAAATGTTTGACATACATGTTACACCCGTTATCCAAAAAATACAAACGTATGAAAAAAAAATTAGTGTTACATTTCCCGTCTTTCTTTGTATATTTTAATTTAACAACCAATATGGTATGTAAAATGGAAAAAAAAACTAGAATGTTCTGTAGATCTCTAGTAAAATATAGGCCTATTAAGTTTAAACTTTGAATATTGCAGATGTCACAATTTTTTAGGTAAAAAATGACCAAAAAATGACGTAAAATTGCGCATAAAAAAATTATTTCTCAAAATATGCGTCTCTAACTTTTTCTAATATGTTTACTCATATAATGCACTATTATGAATGACAAAACAAAGAAGTGTACCCATTATATATTTGTTTTTATCAGTTTTAAAAAACCTATATTGTGCGTGTTCATTTACTGTGAAATTAACCATATATATTTTTATAACTATTTTAATATTCGAATATTTTGGTAATAACAAACATAAACAAGACATTGATACGCTATCCAAGTTTATTTATTATTACTATTTATATTTATTTTCTTCTGTGACACCACCATAGATTTATTATTTACGGCTAGATGGTGAACTTCGACAGAATACAATCCAACAAATCAAATCATGTTACGTTCTAACGCTGTTGCTATGTCGAAATTGCGCACGCGCATTCTTTCATAGAATTTCAAATTTATCAATAAATGAAAGTAAAAAAAAATAATCAAAATCTAAACACAATGACAACATAAATTATGTGTGACGTATGGAAATAATTTGTATGAAAAAAGAATGTTAAAAATACAATAATTTTAAAACAGTTACACTATTATTATTTAACTTACATGTTTGTAACAAAGGTTGAAGAAATCATAGTTGGTGCCTACATGGGACTGCAATTCTACAGTATAATAAATCTATGGACACCACAAGGAGTCGCACATTGCTACTACACGCGCGTACAGAAAAGCGCGCGTAGAAGAAAACGTGGACACTCCTATTGTTAATCACTGCACGCGTGCGTTATGCGTCCCTTTACGCGTCTACGCGCACATAAATATCTGTGCCTTCTGGTGTCACTGCTGATTTAATAGTTTACGGGCCTTTACTAAAATGTACATAATCCTAAAAATTATACATTTTTATAATTTTACCAAGAAAGAAGACCAATTTATATCGTCCTCGTTTACATGATGAGTAATTTAAACATTATTTTTGATGTTCATTTGTGAATGACAGTCGATTAAAAGATGAAAAGAACCCCTAATGAGAATTTGATGATCTATGAATTCAAGATTTTTTGAGGAAGGGGATGTGTTACAAAGTTCACCGGGGATTTAAAAGTCATGGCCGTAAAACTGCCTTAGTGGATACATGGAACCGTTGTCCCAGATTTGTTGTATAAACTCAAGGTCATCGGTTTCACTATTCACAGTTTATTACAGTTGACACTCTGAATCGTCCATAAATTAATGTGTAATTTTTAAAATCATTAGTGTTATATGGTAATAAATGTCTTCATGATTTTCATTATCATAAACATAATAATTATTAATTGTTATCACTATTGGACCTATGACCATGTGTTCATCCTTGTAATCATAAACGCTCACCAATATTATCATTGACGAATCTTTCTTATCATCTTCATCATCATAATCATCAACCACATCTTCCATTCTTCATTAGGACGGAAAATATGCGTTGTCCAAGCTCGACCATTTTTTTTTCTTTAATACCGTAGGTCTACATGAAATACATCTCGAAAATTGTAAGAAAGAGTAAGGTTATTTTGAAAACTGTTAGTAACAATTTATCCCAAAATGTTACTACTGTATAGGAAACATAAAAAAACTTGTTACTGAAAATACAGTAAAATCCCTACCAAAAAAAAAAAAAAAAATGATCGAAGTTTTCAAAAATGCTTCGCTTGGCCAACATAATGATTTCATCATCGTAATCGTAATCGCCCTCACGCTCGTAATTGTTATCATCATACTAGTAGTTGTCTTCGTCGCCGTTGTCTTTGTCAAATTTGTCGCCATCGCCGTCATCGTTGTCAACATCGCCACTACCACCTCATCATCATAGTTGTTGTGGTGTTCGTCGCCATCGTCGTCGTCGTCATTGCCATCGGTGACGTCATTATCATCCATTACCATCATTGACATCTTCATTCACCCGCATCATCTTAACCTCTATAAGTGTGATCAGACTATCCAAGAAAATTTAACTAATGTAGGTCCACTGGCTTAGACCTGTAGTATCAAATATTTAAAAAAAATGTTTTTATAATAACTCAAGGACATTTGTTACACATTGTTCTTAGAATTTATGGGCATAAGTATCCTAGGTAATTATTGTTATGATATACACACTTTTTATGTTTTTTAACTGCCTATTTAGGTACAAATAACAAGCTATAGTCTCGTTTACCTTTCTCAACTTGTCAGCTTTGGTGTCATGGACATGCTATGTTTGTATAGATGACACGCCTTTTATTCTCTGATAATTGTCGATATACTCTTGAATTCGTTATAAATAACCATAGTCTAAGTTGTATGGTGTTTTAGGCCTACGCACTGTACGGTCGGATTCAAAATTTGAAGAGGGGAGTCAGTAAGTTTAAAGCGCCGAAGGACGTGGGTGTGTTCCCGGTTTTGAATCAAGCATAAAAGACGTATCAGTTTTCCTATCTTCCCTCTACTTTTCCCGAATAGTAGTCTCCACAAGGTGCGTATACAATTATGACGTTTGAAATTACTTTTTCCAAGCTGAAGGGGTGTGGTGGCATCATACCCTAACACTCCACACCCCACCCACCCCCACTCAATACTCATAATGTTCACCAATAATATATTATATGTATATAATATTATATAATTAATATTATATAATTAGAGTATGTAGTAATAATTATCTCAACAAATGCAATGGTTTTCAAAACATTTATTATACAGTAATGGTTTACTCAGTTTTATTTATTTTTTATTTATAAGTAAAAGTGAAAGATTTCTCGTAAAGTTGTGCTCTCCTATTAGAGCCTTTAATCTCTTGAGCTTAACTTTACGTAAGCACAAACATCGAATATGTAACACACTTTTATATGATAAACCAAGTCTAGATAATTAAAAAAAAAGTATTTTCTATTTTATCACGTTTTATATGTATACTTAGATAAATTATTAAGTGATGAACAATTACAAAACATATTATCAGAAAGTGAATAAAAGTGGGACGACCGCACAAAAGATAAAAAAAATAATATATTATATGTTTCCACTGATTTTGTATTGATCAAATGAATTCAATTTCAAAATGAAAATAAATCTATTTTATAGATGGTATTCTATGTGTATATGGCTACAATTTTCTAAATTTCGCTATAGTTTAGGTATACGGTATTTTCCACTTACCATCGAACCTCCGCTAGAAAACATTTTATCTATCTATTTTTCTGACGTCGAAAAAAATAATATAATACAATTATTTTGCATTATTCATAAAATGCGTGGTTCAAGTTAAGGAATGCTTTCATTCTGCTTAAGAAATTCAAACTGTATGAAATTAATGAACTTTGGTGTCGCTTCATCAAATTTTATCACGTAATAAGAAAGAGTTGTGGATACGGTGATTACACACGGCACTATCCATATCCACCAAAGAACACAGGAATCCAAAAAAACTAACGCGTACGCGTTGGTATTGTACACTCAGATAATTTACTTGTCATTATCGTCATCGTAATTACAAAGATAAGTAAATATGAAATTGAGCGTGTACCACTACGTTTTGTTTGAGAGATTCACTTGTGTTATGAAGGTCCTGGTTTACTTCTAATAGACCTAATGTTTTTTTTATATAGCCTGGCTATTGATAAATCATATTTTAAAGTTTAGCTTTACTTAAATGTAATAGTATAAAACCATTAAATTGTATTAACCGTATAGAGCTGTTTTCTGTTTTAGCTTTAAAAGTTGTTGGCCGCTAGAGGACGCTGTTTGTGTGTATTTCACAATTATTTTTCTCTCGTTCACCATGTTCCACCACGGAGGCAGCTGTCCATTTAATGCTAAGTTTTATTTTAGATGTTACATGTTATCAATTTGTTCAAAGCAGATTCCCTTCAGTTTAGAAATTATCTATCCATTTCCTGGCATGTATATTTTATGATAAATCCAATATTGTTTTGTAGACAATTAACATGACTGGTTGCGTACTAAATGCAGGTTTAATTGCATAATGATGAACGAACCCATCTCGAACTTTAGGGAAGGTGTATTTTCGAAACGCCCGCAGCCGCGTGACGCGCTTAATTTCGACTAACGTTCAGAATTTGTATCAATTCATTAAACAACAAAGAAGAAAAAACAAGCCGTAATGATGCAAAACAGTATGCGAAGTTAACAATGCGGGAATTATGAGAAGTTCGCCAGTAACACTGGGTTAATAAACGTTCTCTTTTATATGAACTCGATAAGCACATAGGCTGCATCTTAATGCCGATCGCTAATAAACATTGATTTAGCTTGATCCTACAAATTTCACAATCTGATTGTACACTCAAAATGCTCTAGCATAATTGTACGTTTTCATTGCGTCGATAGCCGATATAAAAGCGACAGTCTTAACTATGTCCGCTCCCCTTTGTTAGGCTAGCTTGATGGATAGACTTTTGCATTTCGCTTTCCTGTCGGGCTGTCTGAGTGCACTATTGCCCGTGGGTATCAAGTCATTTCGGAAGTCTTATTTTATAAGACGGTAGTCTCTTTATACCACACCAAATCAAACGATTCAATATCAGACAAACGTTCGGGTTTAAGTTCTATTAACAAAACGATTTTATTTTAGTACACAACAATGTAGAATATAATTGGATTCTGCCAATGAGAAGCAATTTCATAGATTCGATTTATATTTACAATAGGGCTTTATGATAACCCATTATCAGGTGAATTGATTTTCGGTATTACAAAGCCTTTTTATAAAATAACTGTACAATATAATAGTTCAAATATTGGTATAGCAATAGGCCTGGATTTAAAATAATTCATAAACATACAATAATGCCTGTACAAAATGGCGCCGCTTTTCAAATAGTAAAATCATTAAGAATATAATGTAAACAAGGTAATTTGAATAAATAAAATAGAACTAAAACCTTTATAGTTATCTCAACTAGACAGTTGTACACGACGCCTCGTGTTAGAAAGTCTACTAAACACGATAATATTATGCATTGATTAAAAAAAATCGTTCAAAATGGAGGCGTATCCAAAAATTGGTAATGTGCTCTTTTCCACTGTATGACACAGTAGCTGTAATTTAGTTATTTTTATATTTAGAGGTCTATTATTTTAGGCCTGTAATCTTTATAAAGATGTAATATTCAATAAAATATTTCTAACCAAAACTAAATTGAAGACTCAATTTTCATATTTTTTAATCTTGATTTCTAACTTTGAAAGTCCCTGTAGCCAAGAGGGGCATAGGGAAAATTCCCCACCCATACGCAATTATTTTGGCCCTAGAAAACAATAAGTGACCAACAAAACTGTTTATTTGAAGCTCATGAAAATAGTCTACCGGTCCAAAGTTGGGTGTTTGTAGTTAGTTTAATGCCGATTAGGACTTACCAGAGATTTCAAACAACCAAACTGAACTTTTTTTTGCTTGTCAACTAAAATCGAGAAGATTTCGCGCCGTTATAAACTGAGCTATAAAGTGGATGTATTATGCAGCGCCCGTTACAGTTGTCTTTCTCCTCCCCTCCACCAAACCAGGATGGCTACGGTACTCGAGCACCACGTGACAGAGCCAAACTAAATGAGGCATGTCGCTAGTTTTCCACAATAGGCCTATAAGCAGAAATTTAAAAATGATCGTTTTTTCCAAATTTTATTTCAAAAATATACAGTTTATACATTCAACTTTCATATTACCTAAACAATTTGGCTTGGCTCTGCCACATGCACATGAACTCCGCGCACCAATCTGTGGATACAGACAGATACGGTATGGTCAAGACGATGTCGAAACAGACGGAGAGAATTATACGGACAAAGATAACACATTTGTACCAAACTAGTCGGTCTTCCAATTTACAAATTTCTCATTTACAAACACAAATGATGTCTTAAAACAATAGTTGTGTTTTTTTTCACTAGATCCTGCTTCATTTAAATAGCATACGTTTTGCCAATCAAATTAGCAAAATAAACGTTTCCAGGCCTACGCCATCACTTTTCTTTATAAATCTTCCCAATTACAAACTTTCTAATTTACAAACATCTTCCAGTTTAGGGTTATGAAGTCAGAATGGGGCGGGTCCAGGATACAGCAAGGTGGGGGGAGGGTAGCGGGGTAGGGCCGCGCACTTTCTCAGGTCCGGGTGGGCGTGTTTCCCGGTTTTGATTTTGTCAAGGGAAGAATAGAAAAACAACAAAATAAAGCAAAACAAGACAACTTTTGCACTTTCGGAGTTGATTTAAAAGATACCAGCTACGGTATATAAAGGCAATGGCACAACTATGGAGGGTTATCAGACAACTAATTTTACTACGCTCCGCAGATATAGGCCTATATTTTAGGCATGTAGGCTATAACGTTTTCTAAATATAAAACTTGCGGGAAATATAAAAATAACAACTCGGTGTTAATGGCTAAGAATTGATTTATCTACTTATCATCCACTCGACTCTTTGATCCTCGTGTGAAGCATTGACTAAACACAGCATGTTCATCCGCGGTTTAAAACATCCATCCATCTTGCGTGTCGTCTGCGGATTAAAGAACGCGCGTTTTTAGTTGACGCTCGATCAAACCGCGCCTGCCAAAAACCTCGCTCCACTTCCCTGTTAATTTATTGAATCGCACACTCAAAGATGAGACTAGATAAATTAAAAGCATAATTTGCCCAGACAATCTAACTAGTACAATTTAATCCTATTCAAATAACTATTAGACGGTGTAATGATGTTAGTGCTTATTAGGTTTAAAAGGCTGAGTAGTATGATCTTATGTAAACGCAATTTGTTAGGATTAATGCCGTCGACTTACAGATCGAGTTTTATATGGCGTTTGTAAACGAGTGTAGATTAAACTCGAATTATAGTCTTCAACATCAATTTCTGATCTTTAAGTGCACTGATAAGTCGTCAAGTTAACTTGATTATCTAATACAATTAAACCAATGACATACTATTGTGAGTTATAGCCTAATGAAGTGCTAAATGGACAATTCACATTAATTAAACGTAATTGACAAATAACAAATCGTTTTCAAATAAATGCCCAATAGTCCAGAGACTAATTACCCGGATTTGATTGTCACTCTAAATTACATAATGTTAGTAAACCGACGGCCTTTGCTACAGTCAATAAGCTTTTATCATAGGCTAGTAGGCCTATTTGAAAGAACATGAACCATCCTAATTCGTGTGTGACAGGGGCGGATTTAAGGGGGTGGGGCCACCCTTTTGGAAAGAAAAATATATCCATGTTCAGGTAGAATTGATCTCTTAACACGCCCCTGAAGCCATTTCAGGTCTAAAGTCCAATATTTCCCGGGAAACCATGCCCCCGGACTCCGCTAGAACTTTGACTTTCTACCGTCCCCCTTCCGCCCCACCCCTTTTTCCAAAGTCTTCATCCGCCCCTGTGTGGTGTATCTGGGTAATTATATTTTCAATTTCAATTTTAATATAACATTTGTTAAATTCCCTCAAAACAATAATGAATATTCCAAAATTGAACTCGTAAAAATTAAAAAGAATACGATATGTATATAAATGTATGCAGCGATTAGGTGCATTTAAAGGAAGCAGGCAGATGCCCGGAAAGAACAACTCTTGTATTGGCCAACCTGAATAAGAGATAGAACCATCTTAATTTTGGGCTCGTTTTTCTAAAATACTCCACACGTTCTTCCCATTTTGACATTATTAACTAGGCCTATTGTTATTACACGTAAGACAGCGATTGCGTTCCATATACAGTATCATACCATTTCCAAGTTGCCGGTAATGAATACAAAAATCTGATAGATTGCAACCTAAAATAGTTAGGTATATCATAGGCATTTAGGCTTTGAGTTGTACTGAGTATTTAGAAGTGAAAAACCTCCTTATTCCAACTTAAAAGTCCACTGAACAGGGAAGACAAGTCCTGGTTGGTCTAGTATGGGCAGCCTATGAGCGACGATCAAGTGGGCCTAATTCGACTACTTGACCAAAGGTGAGCACATTTTAAATGAAATTCTCAAAACGTACAATAATTTTACGGGTCTTCTTTGATTTGTCAGTATAAATTGTTTTCTATGAAACATTTTAGTGTGCAAGTAATGTTATTCCACTGCGCTTATTAAACGCAGTGAGTGCTTAGGCCTAGGCTATTAGTTGGTAGACAGATTAAACGTCATCGATGTATAAGGTCTACTACAAAAATGGAAAATAGGCCTTATTTGAAAATAACGAAAAGTTTGATGAACAAAGTGTAAACCAATAAAGAAAGAAAAAATAAAAGAATAAGACATAGGCCTGGGCCTAGCTAGTGGTTGGTTTGCTATATCAGAAAATATGTATGTTGAAATAATGGTAAGGCCTACAATTTGTTTGCTCAACCATGTCTTTAATTTTTAGGGCAGGGAGCGGAAATTGTTTTCTTTTGTTTAAGCTAGCGAAATAGTTACTGTAGGCCTATTCAAACACCATAAGTCGTTTTACATACTGTACTCACGTGATCTTGTTGTTAAACTGGACCTAACCAGAGTACCTTTAGTTAAGAAAAAGTTTATTGTGAAGCCTAAGTTAATAAGTAGGATAGAAAGAGAGGAAAAAATCACTGATAATCGCTATAATGGTTTAATATATAAAATCCATGTCATATAACTACTTTGTTAAGTGGATTTTCTGTAAATATCATAAGTAGATGACGTTGATAATAAAATAAAATTGACCATGGCCCAATATTACAGAAGAAGCAGAGCAATGTCAATTGTATATTGAACTGATGCTATTCAAGTAAAATTCATTAGATGATTTTATCATCGTGTTTAACCGGTGACATACATCGGCTTATGTCGAATGATGAATTAGAAAACAGCAAACAAAAAAGCCACCAAACAAACGAATGAAAAAGACATAAAAATACCGGAAACGTCCGATCATTTCCACCAGATTGATGATATAGTCTTCTTTTGTATGTAAAATGTGCTAGTTTATTTGAGTCAGGTCTTCAAATTTAGACGCTTTCCTGTTTCTGTCTATTTGTTATCACTCTGGTTTCTGTTGGCACTTCTCGCCTGCCTAATCGACTATAGAGGAACTAGTGTCTTATTCCAGACTAATTGATGGATCTTCTATTGGAATTAGAGAATAATAAAACTGATGGCTCATAAAACATTCTCACAAACCATTTACTTTGTGTTATTTCGACCACATTAACGATAGAAAAAGCATACTATTGAAGTTGAATTCAAGTTTTAAGAGGACGAGTTCGCGTATCAGCACTTCGTCGCTGTTTGCGTCGCCATCACTTCGTCAAGGACGCGACGCGCGTTTTGCTGTTTTTTTCGTTATGAGTTTTGTATATTGGATTTAGCATGTTTAGAGACTCATTAAAGTAAAATTTATCCTAATTAAAGGTCGTGATACCAATAAAATGTAGTCACTTGTATTGTCGTTGACATGGTCAAGGTCTATTTTTAACAATATTTTACATGCTCCATATAATTCGGTTTTATGATATTTTATGATTGATACCATATTCCCATGAGAGATGTTAAGCAAATACAGTAAGTAGATATCGCTTAGTGATGTAATCTTTATTAACGTAATTTCTAAATTAATACGACCGTATTCTGAATATAAATAATATTTAGTATTCCAAATATCTACATTGTAGGATATCAATTTCTCCATTTGATATAACAAGTATTTGAACGAAGCAAAGAAGCATAAAATATATCCTAAAATAATTTCTGTTAGATCGAGGTCATAATCTGTCCATTTTTGTGAATATTTTATCTCTCTGTTTTTTTACCAATTGTAATATAACGAATTCTTATTTCATTATGTAAATTTTATCGCAATTCAGCCTGTGTTGCTATGATATTTTTGAAAAATAAAGATACCTTGATATAAAACAAACCAAAAAAACTGATGCCTATTTGTAGTTTCATCATGCTCCAGTTTTAACAAAAATACTGGAAATAATTGAAAAGATTATTGCATATTTCACACAATCAATCCAATCAGCAGTTTGCTCTTTAATTTTGGTTAAAGACGGTAATTTGGTTTAATTCGTAAAAAGACAATCATCTGGCACCAAATTCGTTTCATAACAGGTGGATTGTTTTACCTTTGTTTTAAATATAAAATACAGACTTAGAACAAATCTATTCGCTCTTTAACAAAATAATTATATTGAATCTTGTTAGAGCCAAAAAATAAAGGATAAAAAAATGAAAATTGAGTTAGAATAAATTAGGCTCTACATATTGTTTCCAACCTGCAAAAAAATAAGTTTCATACAATGTTTTCTTGCAAAGTTCTTATGGACAATAAAATTTGAAACATTTACAATGTAAGTTTTGAGAAAACTGTATTTAAAATTTGCTTATCTGTATACAATGGATAAGTAGAATAATTTAGCCTACATTCCAAAATTGTAAACATTTTTGATGATAAATATTGCGATGCCATTTTTGGCTCCAATTAAAAGACAGAACAAAACCGTTTTTATTCCACCCGCCAGTAATCTGACATTTCAAACAGGTGATGATAAGCAAAGTAAGGTTTAACCTCTCTTAAGCGGACACACTCAGGTCCGGTTAAAATGTCCGTTTACTAGTCCGGTATAAATGTCACAAAATATACAGTCGTTGGGTTTTTTGGGGAAATTGTAAACTTTGAAGTACGCTGATTTAAAAAATAAATGTTATTTTTTATTTCATCAACCATTTTGGATTTCAAAATGGCCGCCATTTTTAATCAAAAACATCCCACAAAGTATTTCATGATTTTAGTGTCAAAATGTGTTCTTTGCTTATCACATTATCCAAATCTGACATTTTAAGAATTCTTGGTTGACGGCTATATTGAATTTTAATATGGTTGCCATTTTTACTTAATATTAGATATAACAGAAAACAGGTTATAGTTATTACCTATAGGCAAATCTGAAATTGTACTTTTTGAATGATAATAACGAGAAGATTAAATTTCAGTAATCATATAAGTGCTTTATACCTCATTAATATGCAAAATATAGTCAATGCAAATCAGTAGCCTCAAATTGTGGGACTTCCATATCTCTGGAGCCAGTGGTAATAGAGAGTAGATTTTTCTTTTAAATTATTTGGAAGATGCATATTTATATTTACTGTACATTTTTTTCATAAGTGACCCAAATGCGTCAAATAATATTTGACCCCTACTGTACAGAATACACATGAACATGCCTGTCTTTTATATTTCTGCAACGAGTGGTCATAGAGAGCTGAATTTTGTTTTGAAATATTTTGAAGATACATGTTTATATTGCTGAAATAAAACATTTTTTCATAAGAGACCCGAAATACATCAAATGACCTTTGACCTCTACTTTTAGAATTTCCTAGTGCCTAATTTTCTTCTAAATTTGTGTTTGGTAACCGTAATATCCCACCATTTTTCTAAATTATGTCTAGAACTGTATTAGGATCTTAATTTAAGAGTCACTCTGTAGTTTGGCACTATTTTTGCTGCATTACTTACAATAAAATGATACATTTTGTCATAAATTGGGTATAATGATTTATTGTCGCATAATGTATAAGTGCAAGAAGTGGAAAAAAATCATAGATAACTCCAGGAAAGTAGGAAGCTCAGGCTAAGAACATTAAAATATTGTATATGCTTAAAATTACACTATTAGTTTAATACGAATATTGATTAGTCGCCCTCTGGACGCATATCCTCGCCACCTAGTTTTCTGGAAAATTACTTGTGGTTAATGTCTCTTCATGTACATGGACATATGATTATGCCCAATTTGAGACCAGCATCACCACTATAATTAAATATAAACATAAACTCTTCCAAGCAATTTAAACCAGAAATCAATCCTCTATGACCAGTGGTTGGTTACAGAGATATTGAGGTTCCATGAATTTATATGTAAATTTTGTAAAGTATGTGTCAAAGGTAATTTGACGTATTTCCGATCACTCATGAAAAAAAAATGCTCCATTACAGAAAATATAAACATGTAGGCTATCTTCAAAACAATTTAAAAGAAAAATCAACTCTCTATGACCACTGCAGGTTCCAGAGATATGGAAGTCTCACAATTTGGGGCAACTAATTTGCATATTGAATATAATTTGCAATGATGTATGGCCACCTGTATGATTACTGGAATTTTATCTTCTCATTATTATCATTTGAAACAGACAATTACATAGGTTTGCTTAAGATTATAAATATAAGCTATTTTCTGTTATAGGCCTAATTGAAAGTAAAAAAGGTAGCCATTTTGAAATCCAATATGGTAGCTAGCCGAGATATTTCGAAATTTCAGATTTGGATGGAATGACAATCAAAGAATACATTTTGATGCCAAAATCATGAAAAAATATGATTTGTAACCCAAGTTATAGGACGTTTTAGTTTTAAAATGGCGGCCATTTTGACGCCAAATATGAAATCTAGAAAATTGAAAGCATTTTGTTTAAATTAGCGTACTTCAAATGTGTTAAAAATGTGAAGTTTACACTTTCCCCCCAAAAAACGAAAGTACATTTTACCTTCCTTGACCTTGGTAACGCACATGCGCAACTGAGGCAATGAAAAGAGCTTTTAGTATCATTCAATAGATCGATGAACCAACCAATCACTCGACCGAATATTAATTGTTAACCTTTTGACACTTATATTGTGGTCTAAAAATAGATGATGTAAACGTTGTAAACCCCTCTAGATATTTATTAATTTTGTTTTAGTTTATTTTCTTACGAGCATGATTATTATTTATAACAATATTTACTTTCTTTAAAAAAAAATATTATAATTATTGATTTGCATCATATGCGATATTGTCAACATCCAAGCAAATATTTTTTTATGCGCAAACAAGTCATAAAAATGTAAATATTTTTCAGATAAAATTGCAATATTCGAACACATTATCACTTGTCAATTGCTAAAAAAGATCATCGTATTTGTCGAGACTTTTTATGTAAGATGTTAATGGCCAATTATTCTCTTCTACTTCCACTATCGCCGTTTCAAATTATTTGCTCCGTGTCCCCGTCCGACAAAGAGTGACACCCGATGCGTAGCCAAGTGAGAAATTTGTTGACAGGCGTAATATTCGTTCGGATGCCGACGGTTACCCTTTGTCTTTTAATGCTATCCAGGTCCCTTGAGGGTCCAGACCTTACAACATTACTTTTATTCGCCAGAGAACACTTCATAGGCCCGCGGAGAAAATGTGCATAGGCTTGTTACATGAGCTCTTAACATTGTTGACTAAATACTGTATCATTAACTGGTTTAAGGAAGGCATTTACTGGATTAGTATGATTGTTATTTTGTGTAAAAGAACACATTTTCAAAAGCAATTTGTTTCAATTAAACTCGCAAACAGCAGGTGTAAATATGGGTTTGTAAGAAAACGAAGTTAACATAGAAAATGTATGAGTATAAGAAAATCATTTATTTTTAAAGGAAGCCTTGCAAAACCTGGAAATCCAATTTTATTAAAATTATAACACAATTTTAATGACATAGGCATAAGTAATGGCGGCGTTAACGAATTTTACATTTTCGGTTATAGCATGCATCTAAAATGTGAAGTATTAGAACACTGCATTGGTATGACAACAAATCTGTCTTGAAAATTAACATAATTTAGCATTTAGTATTTTAGTAATATGTTTCAATCATCCCATTGCTTCGTTGATCAGTCCGTCTGACCGTCAGTCTGTCAGTCCGTTTTACGTGTAGGTCTATATTTTTTCAAGTTTAGTCCAATAGAGTTGATGTTAGAGTTAAGGTTTTAGTACCTTTATTAGAACCTAAAATGCACATTAAGTATCATGCAGTGTAGGTTCTCCAATGGGTATTTAGAAACTTTCTTAAAGTTCGCCAAATCTCCACGAGTTCAGTACTTAATCTGAATCATGATATGCGTCTTGACCCCTGATTATAAAATCCTCATAATTTTCAATGATTTTTAATCACTGTATTTTCTCGATTGCCATATTCCATATTTCTTTTCATTACTTCCTTCTATCTATAATTTTTTATATTATTATAAAATGTTTACTAACAGATGTAAAATGTAGTTACAGCACAATTATTATAATCTTAATTACAATTATAAATAATAGTCCTAAAACCTTGTACATTGTATGAACTGTCATTAACATCTTTGAAACTATACCCTCGTATTACGCAAGTCGAAGTTAAGTCTGGTCCCGGAACTATTCTAGCTGTCACCTTAAAGTAGGCTTTCTTCATTAGTACGTCTATGAATGAATAGGTCTTGTCAAGATCATGAACGTAATTGCCCAGACCCAGTACCGCTCGTTTTGTTGCAGCATCGTTTAGAAACGTGCATCTCTGTACCAACTTGCTAGTTTCAAAATCAAAGAACCCCTTTCACCGAGGGTTTCATATACATAACAACTAAATAGGCCTAACTCGATCCTCCCCAAACACGAGGCTGTTAGTTTCACCTTGTTTCGGGCGGCGGCAGCGGCAGGTTTGCTCGATTTGTTGGGCAGAGTTTGTTACCACGATAACTAAAATTCTATTAAATCCTATTGGTTTTTGCAGACAGCAAGATTAAAACAAGGAGACGAGCCTATTGATTTTGGGCCTTCTCCGATTATTGTTTTGCACATTGTTTCCACCTGAAACTACTATAGTCTCAGTTTCCACAATGGTAAAATGTCATGATAAGGCGAATCTCTAGCCATTTTTGTCACTTACGATTAAAACTGAATGGATAGAGTAAGAAATTAAATAACTTCAGTACCTACAGTAATGTAGTAATTGGTAAATATAAAGTTTGTTTTTAAAATAAAACCGGTACAATAGTAGAATGGGCAAATACTACCATGTTAAAAAAACTTGATTTTTGTGTAATGGTTTGAAATATGAAATTACTTTTTATTTTTAAAGTACACGAAGCCTGATAATAATTTACAAAGTGCGGAGGTTATGCTTTTACAGAGTAGCGTCAGAAAGGAGTATTTCTAGTCTTTAATATTGGTTTCTGGAGTGTAGGCTATGTTACAGTGGCGTACTATCCAGTAACGAATACATTGGCTGTTTGTTTTGCATCTTTTTAGGTCGATAACATTTAAATAACACGTAAACAACATTAACAAAACATTATTAGGACAGTTATTAACAGCGACATGTGATAAGTTGTTGATGCATTATGTACAAATAAATTAGATCTATAATAACTAACAATCGTACTAGAATCGGACTAAAAATAATCTTAATAATAAAGCCCTTGTATTGGCAATAATGTTACAAATCCTATGACTATAGTGTAACGTATTAACAACACCTGTCGACCTACCTAGATTTTTAAAATAAATTTCTACTTACGCGTAATACTGGTATTGACGCATAATATGTTGTTTCTACAGATTTATTGAATTGCACAATTGCTCCATTGATTAGACAAAAACAATAGACCTATGTTATTTAGGGTATTGGAGAAAAGATGACACATTGAATTATTTACTGACGCATTCAGTTAAGATTTTTAAACCGATTATATTTTAAATAAAACTGAAGTAAAAAAAAAACCATACTGAACCCATAGAGTACTATTAGTTGTATCTACGTAATTTAATTATTGATTTTAATATTGTTGAAAAAAAAATAGCCAGTCTTGTGATATTGAATGTTTAGAACATTCATGCATTTTTGTAGTAGACGATTTTCAGAAAGATCTTCTGACCCACATTTAGTAAACCTACTGTAACACGTAGGTCTATGTCTATGTGTAAATAATTATTTTATGATTAATGTATAGGTTTATTTATCGAATTTCTTTTCTATATTAATATTTATTCATTATATAAATATATTTTCTAATTAATATTATTATTTCTTGTGAAACTATAATGTAATTTTGTACCAATCTAAGGGCACATAAATCGTCAGAAATAACTATAGAGATAACAATATTGCCAGTATTTAAAGTCATATCGTACGGTAATAATTTTACAGATAAGCTGATAAAACTTGAGGTCGCTGAATTAGTAGTCCTAGAATTATATTTTGGCTTGTAATGTTTCGTCACCTTTGAGACATGTTTGTCGGTCGGTCGGTCCGTTTACCGGTCAATGAACCTCCTTTTAATTTTCTCTTTTCAACTTTTGTGTTAACATCTTAAAAGATCTTTAACTGTATTCCGTCAAAGTATATAGTATTGATAAGCCTATTAATCTTTTCTTGTAATTGATAATACCTTGGCCTAATGAGCCTTTTTCAATTTACATAATTTGGTCGAATTATTACAATTATTATTCGAACCAGATTTATGCTAATTTCACCACAGTGTAGATTTTTACTATAGCAAGTGCAACGAACAATAGGCTAGCACTATATAAATAATCCCCGTTACAATAAAGCATTAATGTTTAGATATACGGTAATTGAGGGAATCACAGTAAATTTACTTCAACTCACTCATGTGTTTTGTTAAATGATGATGTTTTGCAACCTTTAGCCGGACATTGCCCTGATGTTACTAAGACATCAACAAAAAGTCAATGTATTTTTTAAACTAGGAAATGTGAATATGGATATATCGAGATCATTTCCAAGGCTAGACCTTTCCAAGCTTCATCAACCTTTAATTATTAAGATCATCAAAGAGATAAAAGAAATTAGGTTACTGCATGGAATCAAAAAGTAAATACGACTCTCGCTGCCATTAATGTTTAATGTGCTGAAAGCAGAGGAAATTACCAAGTTAAACTTGACATTTGAAATTTCCGCGACGTCAAATTACAAATTCATCATCAAGTGGTACCGTAGAGCAAGGATACTAGTGAGGTTTCGCAGATTTACGAAATACGAATACGAAAACGGATACGTCATAAATTCATGTAACATTTGAATAGAACACCTTAAATATCTCTCACAGTGGGTCAATATTTTACGACGATCATCAACAATTCATAGGTAGAAAATTTGAATTTTTTTTAAAAACATTCAGGAACTTTCAAAAATTGGAGTGTGACGTATTCGTTTTCGTTTTCGTATTTCGTAAGTTTGCGAAACCTCACTAATATAAAATCACTTTGTAAAAATAATTATGAGATGTTATACCGAGTGAAATCAATTTTGATTTGAATTGATAACACACGAGAGTCTAAAGTGGACTTATTTGTGGGATCCTTCTGGTGGTGATTGGGCAGTACAAAGGCAATCCCCTTTTCTGAAAATTGTATTGTCTTCTTTAACATGCAATGAGCCATGCCGCGCACAACCTTCGGCTGAACGTCTCATATGCGCTATTAACTTTTACTTCGACTCTTCAGCCAAAAAAAAAAAAAAAATGCGTGACGAGTGCCAAGGAATTCTAACCAGGAACCATCAAGTTTGTGTGCTCCAGGCCACAACCATTGACTACCCTAAGTTTAGCCAAAATGGCTAAAACACTAAATGGCCAAAACACTAAATTTTAAAATAGTAAACATAGACCAACTAAATCTACGGTAAGTTGTTTTTCACAGTTAGTAATTAATTCTGTCTTGCTTATTAAATTCTGACCGATTAACCGATTCCAATTTCTTCCGTTCAAAATAATCCTAACGATCATACAAATATTTACCCCAATTTCCAGTGTTTCTCAAACAATAATCGTAGGCCTATATCTAATTATTACCGAGACGAGATCCCGAAAGTTATATCAAAATATTGGTAATAGCATTTCTAATATGCCAGAATAATAATATGCTATTAAAGAATAATTATCGAACATATCAACATTTTTAAAAAAAATCTGATGCAGAATTGACTAAAACCCTGTCTTCATTCTAAAGTTATTAAAAATCTCATAACTTCACCTTTATCTCGTATCTTCAGCATATCTTAGACCAAATGTGTGTTTTCCCAAACAGGATGAAGCTTCCTGTATTACACCAATACTCAAGTGTAGAGATAAATCTGATCTAATTATCGTCCTATTTTGCAATCTTATCTGTTTTCTCGAAAGCCTTTGAAAAAATTGGAAAGACTGTAAACCTTATTTAAAAAGTTACATTTTATATAACAAGCTGATTTTAGATAAAGACATAATAATTAACAATTGGAGTATTTATTATTATTTCAAATGCTTTCGATACCATTGATCATCAGATTATCTTATAAGTTATCTCACTATGGCATCCGTGGGCCTACCCTTTGAAAACAAAAACACCCTCAAACTACCATGTTAAAGTACGTGAAAGATCTACCTAGACCACAGATAACTACCAAGTAACTATGTAGTATATCTGTTGATGTTATTGATACCTTAAGGTAATTAAGTATTGATTGTTTGTTATGATGTAAGTTCTAATTATTTTGTCTATTAATGGTTGTATTTTCCTATATAATTGTAGGTCACTGCTGACCATATCCTTGGTAGTTTTCCAATGAGAGGGAAGCTGACTTTGTGTTAATTGATAGATTAGTAGAGATGTTATAATCAGATAATAAATGTATTTATGTGGTAGATAGGAACAAGGCTGGTGAATGGTAGTTTTTACAATGTTAACTACCTAAATATACCTTGTCAATACCATTATCTACCGTGTTAACAGAGTTATGTTTTTTTCAAAGGGTATACTTCATTGTTTCCTCCGATTTGTTGATGTTGTGTCCTCAAGGTTCATTATTAGGCCCTCTTTTATTTATTGTGTATATCAATGATATCATCTCTAAGTGTCGGTTTCAGAGTGTTGACTGTCATAAAAAAAGGAATGACTTTTTGTGGTGGTTAAGGAAAAGAAACTGAATTGTGTGATATGAATATTAAAAGAATAATCGATGGCAGCCTGTTCCTGTAGCTACAGGTTGAGGGAGAGAGTTCTGTGGAAGAGGCAGGAGAGGGTGGAAACGGATTGAATGAGTAGTTAACATCAAATGCTTATCAAATTTTATGGAGAATGTATGCAAAGTAAATTGGTTTTTCCGAAAAGTGCATATGACTATTTTTCTGGCAAGATAGTCTTAATTGAAATTAACAGCCATCATATCTCATCGTCTACTATGTATTATTTTTTTTTTTTTTGGACATGATAAAAAGAAGATGCTAGATAGAGAAAAAGTTGTATGTTTAATCAGAACATAAACCTGTTAAGAATAACCAATTTTTTTGGACCTCCTTAGTACGAACGAAATGCGCCCTCTTTTCTATAAACCGCTGTATAAGACTTTGTTTCCTATCAAATGATTTATCATAATATATTTGACATTTTAAGATGTGTTGATGTATGCATTGTACAGTTGATCATGTCGATAAACATTTACAGTGTTTAAACTCATTATTTAGGATTTACAAATTATTTTATTCGTTGCTTTACATTATAGTATATTTCTTATGATTTAATAAATGAATACTTCTATTGGTATATGCTTTTATAGAATTCATTTATTTCGAACATTATATCGAACAAACATAAATTAATATATTTTTACATCAGTGCTTTTATTGATGTCATTATGAGTTATTATAAAATAAAGTAGGCCAAGAAATATAATAGGCCTTACATAATATTGTCCATCTTCAAGATCGACTTTTAAATAGTCCTAGGCCTTTGTTGAAAATCATCCACGTGTCTTACTAACTGGTAGGGTCTGAGATCTTATGTTTATTCAGCAGGGGTGTATCCAGGATCAAGGGCAATATTAACAAACACAAAAAACTACATTTCCCCCTATCTTACGTTTTTTTTATGACGGAATACTTGCCTTTTCTGGATATGCCACTGTTCAGTTGATTTAAATATTTATAAACTTTATATTTTGTTATTTGAAAACAATGATGATGTATGTAATTGACTTTAATTTAGGCCTATTGTTTTAACGTATTTTTAATTCCCAATATCCCCGTCATATTCAGAATCACCAACATCGTCATTGATTTGGCGTCATCATAATCATTGCTATCAATTTAAGGATCTTCATCTGTTCGTCATTTTGTCTCCGTCATAATTATTGCCATCGCGATAAGCTTCACGCAATATCACTCTCCAAACCCACCGTAAGTTCTCGTGCCATGTCGTCATTTTGTCTTCATAATCATCGTTATCATTTTCATGATCGTCATCCCTTCAAGATTATCGCCACCCTCATTATCACCACCATAGGGATAACTGTTATGTCCCTCTCGTCAACATGGAAAATGTTGATAGAACTTTCTAGTGGTTTCTTGTTCCTCATTCGAAAGTGGGGGGGGGGGGGGAAGTTGAATTAAATTGGAGGAAATCCCTAATGGGAAATAATTCAGAATTATTTCCCATTAGGATTCCCTCCAATTTAATAACCTATATTATGTACTATAGCTTTTATAGGACTCACCGTTAGAGTTCGGCTTATGGTCGTTCAAGACTGAGGGTGTGGTTGGGGTACGGGGAGGAGGATTATTCATAGGCTTATTAAAGTTGGCGTTTGTTTCAACGAGTTTTTAAGGGAGTTTACAGGGGCAGTTATCCGAGAGGTTCGCTATATTTGAGAAGGGCGCCTTCAATCCGGGAGCTTTATCGTGCGAACACAGTATTAGAGAGTTTTCGCAATTTTACGAAATACGAACACAGAAACGTCATTTTTTTAACATTTGAATTGAACACCTTAAATATCCAACATAGTTGATCAGTATTTCGTGAAAATCTTTAGTTATTCAAAGGTAGAAAATTGGAAATATATTTTTATTTATAACATGTCCGTTTCCGTTATCGTAATTTGTAAAGTTACAAAACCTCTCTGAAAACAAATGCATCAGATTCGTTATAGTTTCTTAAAACATATTTATTACATAAATGATATTGCATGATAACTTACAATACAGCAAGATAGCGCTTACCCTGTTTCCATAATTATATTCATAAGACAGGAACAAACATAAATAGGCCTACGTGACATGACATTATCTTCCGTCACATCGTAACATAATTCACGGTGCATACTTTAAAAGCTTACCATCAAAATGGTGGCATATTCATAATAATTATATACAAAATTATTCATTGCACAATATTTACACCCTGTAATTTAATCGTCGTATCGTCATTATTTTTACTATATACACCGTTTATGGTACGATTGTATTCTTTGAAATTACAATAAAAATGAAATTAATGTTGAAAGAAATTGATATAAAATGACAATAACAAATACGAAGATAAATATATTAATAAGCATTTTTTAAATGAATGTTGCACCAGGTAATCGATCCCTGTTCAACCTGTACACAGAACGATCGTTGTTTGGTATTTTAATTAATTTTAATTTATCTTGTCATTCTATTGCTGCAACCACCCCTCCTAGCATACTCCTACTTTTGGAATTTTTGGAGGTCGGGCTTATCCTCCTGAACCTAAACCTGAATTTTTTATTTGTTTATTGACCCAAGTCCAACACAAATATACAATCATAAATACATAACAATCTATAAAATTTGTTGAGTTTACATTGCATTTTTAATATTACGTTAATTGGAATATACGTTGCAAACAAAACCCGATTTACATTAAAATATACCCTCAAATATGAATTCATTTCATTCGTAAATTTAAAATCAAACAAGATATGATATCTTGTAAACCTTTACATAAGTCTACCTTTTTTGTGCAAGGCCGTCCTTCTGGTTCAATTTTTGAGAATTTGAAATTAAACGCGATAAACAAATTCACTTTCTTTCCACTTATATATATAAATAAAAAAATGTAGTTGCCTAAGGTCTTTGTGTAAGGATTTACATTAATTAAAACGTGTTTTTGTTGTTGATTCATCATTCTGAACTACATCATCTTCATGAAGAGTACTCGCATCAGAAATAATATTCCTAAACTTTTTAAACTTACATAACAATTAATATAAGCAATAGAATCAGATGCGGATCCAAGGGGCCCATCCGCCCACTTTTTTAATTGGCAGAACATTATTTGCAGCCGAAAACAAGTTTTTTGTATACTTTGGGCCTCTAAAAGTGCACCTAAGAGCAATTGTAGAGAAAACATTTCCCGTTCCCTAGGCGGGCCCTGAACCCACGCTTATCGCCACCAGTTTTCTGTTAAAATCTCATAACTATGCTTGCCCAACCTGGCATCGGACCCTGTTGTTAGCTTCACTGGATCCGCCCCTAAGATCATTTTACCAAAAACATGATACTGCATTTTAAACCTCTCCCAGTTAACTCATTGGTGAGACAACGACGAGTCACAAACTGTTCTGCGCATATACATAAAAGTGTGTGAAGAAACTACGCGCGCGTACAGGGACGCGCGCGTAAGAGTTTGTTTCATGATGTCACTGGCAAAACTATTCACGTTTAGAGATTTTGCTTTTGTTTTAACAAACACATGAACATCTAACTAAACTATTCAGTATACCTATACATAACGGTCCAACATTAATAAGAAACCATAATCCTTACGCAAGCAGATATTTAAATTAAAGAAATTTACATTTTTGCAATTATCGGTAAGATACGCGCGCATCGCTTCAACTGGGTTTAGAGGATTTTGGAATTTAATAATATTAATAATAAGTCATTATGAAAAGATGAATAAATCAAAATGATATGATTAACCTTCTGGAATTAATGGAATTAGACACGATCTCATTTCAAAAATCTTGTTCTTAGATATTAAACTTAACGACGAATCTCTTGCAATAATTACACAACGCCGAAATTTTCAAGAATGAATATTATTTGGTTGGTATTGAATTGATAGCCGGAAAACAGGGATATATGCGCCTCTGGGCATTTCCCCCTTCCCTCGTTGCTCATTACGTGTTGCCCTATTTTTATAATCGCACGCCTAATTCGTAATACGTTGTTGAAATCTATTAAAATATGTTTTATAGGCCAAATAAATATAAATTTATAGTAAAATGTTATAAGAAATATTTAACCGTAAAGATATCAGTACTAAAATTTAAATCAATTAAGTTTTGTTTAGATATGATCAGTTATGCTTCATTCATCCATTCGTTCATTTATTTGTCAAAATCAACATAAAGTATCAATACATTTACACAAAAAGAACATTATTTACAAATTTATACACGTACAATTTGAAGTTTTAATACTTAAAAGATAGGCCTATAGGCCAAATGCCTGTTAAAAAGTTAAAACATTGGTAAAAAATATCTAAAATAATAAAGATTATTAAAATCAGTTTAAAACAAAAATAATTGTTAAAAGTTGTAAAATATTTAAAAGTTAATGTGAAAGGAAGTAAAACAAGTTAAGAGATATGATTAAAATGATGTGGTAATAAAAAAAATGTGAAATCCGTATTTTAAGATAGTAAGATCTGCGGGTTCAAACATGCTGTACTGTATACTAATAATATAGTAAACTTCAAACATAGATGTATAAAACAAGTTGATTTTGACCAGGATGACCCCCCCCCCGCCCCCCCGAAAAAGCAATTACATAGGCTAGGTTTATTT
>JAOTQE010104785.1:0-13630 GCA_025631205.1 Nesometra sesokonis
GGTTTAAGATCCACACCTGATTATGTTTTTATCCTGTATAAATATGTTTGAATAAATAAATAAATAAATAAATAAATGATTACGTTTTAAGTATTATATTTATGATTTACATGTAATGGCCCAAACGGATTAGAACTATGTTGTAAAAATTATTAGGCCCATTTTACCTATCTTTGAAGAATAATTTGAAAATCCTCTTCAGTTTTATCGGAAAACTTAATTTTGTAACAACTCCTCGAGCCAATTTATGGAATTTATTGAAATCTTAGGTTTTTGGATATTTCAAGCTTGGTTAAAACTCCATAACTCGTGAACATTTTTTTTGTTTGTGCTGGCCCAAACGGATTCTTAAAGGGAATTTAATGAGCTAGAATCTGGTATGATTGGTTGGGTGGTTTTATTGGAAACATAAAAAATATAAAACATGTCCAATCAAAAAATCGCTGTTATCGGCTATAGAAATTAACACCTACGAAGCAGAGTGATTTGACCTTGGTTCGCTGAATTTGGATAGTAAATGATAAAAATTGGTGAAAACATTTCCATATGTGGCTATCAGGAAGCTAGGCTCCCATCTTATAGTGGAGCGAAACACCTCGATGATGTATAGTTTAATAAGTATAGGCTATATTATCTTCTTCGGTACCGTTCTTTATAGTTTTGACCTAAATAACCAGTACACAATCAACATCGAAATTAGAAACGAGATTGCTGTTTAACGAAATCTGTATTTACGATCCTGCTGGAGTAGTTACTCGTTTGACTATTAAACGGCTCTCTGCGGAATACAAACAATAGATTCGTGGTAACAGTCTATTAGTTCAATCCGGAGGACGAGGTTCGACAACAAGAAGGTTACTGACTGCATTGCCTTAGGGAAGCTCAATCCATACAGACCAATTAAGTGAATAGGCAATATAATATTATATTGTTGTTGATTGGTATAAATATGGAGAGTTATTAAGTTATATAAGTACTAAAGTGTACGGCCTTCGTACGTATAAATTGGCTTAGAAAAAGTATAATTAGTATGAACAGTTACAATGAAAACGATAATCAGCAGTCGTGTTCAACTCATTATACAGTACAATAAAACTACACCAGTATTTCTTCCCTTTAAATGACAATCCAATTTCCTAACTGACAATCCAATTAGTATCAACTGAACAGAATACAATTATCACTACGCGTTCACACGACTTCAATATCGGACTAGAAAAGTACGTCTGACATAAGCGCGTTGAATATCACGTGGCACGCAAAAACCGACCGAATAATACATTGCCTTTAGCATGCGTTCACATGAGATGTCTGTGGTGGTTGTTGAACTATCAAAGTACAAGAGTTATCCGCTTTAAGAAAGCAATTGTGATTTATTAAAAGTTCCAAGCGTATTTTCAATTTTGTTTAGAATATACTCTCAGAGTTAATTGACGTTGAACGGTGTAACGACGAAGCAAAGATAATGACGGTGATTATTTTTCTCTGGATGGATTGATTTATTTGACTAGATTTCATCAAAGCAATTTATAAATTAACTTCTAATTTTGCATAAGTTCATTTTTCACCGACGTGTTTATTTTTAGAGTTTCCACAAGCAATAAATTATGTACCGTACCTGTAAATTCGATGATTATAGTCAGTTTCAAAACAGACACCAAAGTTTGAATACACAAATAGGCCTAAATTTACCATTTGTACTAAGAAATCGCTTCAGTTATAGATCCAGGGAGTTCCCCGGTTGCCGTGGCAGCAACCCACATAATGGTCTAGGGGCTGTCTCCAAAATGACGCTAGCTATAAGAAGGCCGTCAGCAGGAAAAGTGAACACTCAAACATAAAGTGAACATTATCCAAAAACTGTCTAAAAATATGTCAAAATTTTTTCTTATTGACTATTTTTTATTGTTTGCTTGTCAGATTCAAATTGAAATTTCAGGCCGTATAAAAATCGGCCCGTATAGGGCAAAACAGGATACTTGTTGTCTTGTCACATACATACTATAGAATTTGTCGCCTTGTTGAACTATCCAGTAGTGATTCGAGCCTTCATAAATTGGGCCGATAAGCACTGCCTCCTCCAAAGCGGAACCCTGAATGCACCCCTGTGCCTACTAAATGACAAACCAATTGGAATAATAAAAAAAGAAGAAATTTTAGTGTAATATAATACTAGAAGCACTCGGAGAGCGCAAACCTCCGCTGAGCGACCGACATTTTCACGGATGCAGGTTTAACTCATGGTTTAACTGCGATTTCTGTACCAGTGGTGGCACCAGGATTTGCCCGACGGGGCGGGCCACGGTCCCCGACAGGGGGCCAACTCGGGAGGTCCAGGTGGGCGTGGTTGCCGGATTGGTTTTGATGAGAAAAAAAACATATTTTTCCCGGTTTTATCCCATTTTAATCTCTATTTTCTATTTTAGGGGCAATTGTACAAATTTTTTTTTTGCTTCCCCGACGGAGTGGGGGGGGGGCAGCCTCCCCTCTCTGACGCCACCACTGTTCTGTACACACTGGCTTTTTGCAGATTTCATGCTGGAAGGTAGGAGTTTTAAGCACTAGATACAGTGGCGAATTGGTACTTGTAGAATATAGATAACCAAACAAAACTAGTATTAATCCCTTCGGACAACTTGGTTAAAGGTGAATTCGAACTCGGGAACTTTAGATTGTAATGGTAAACGTGTTCAGGGGAAAAAAGTCATTTCCCCATTTTGGTGCCCTGGTAGTCTAGTTTACGCGTATTTTGGTTTTTTATGGTTAGCTTTTGACCCGACGCACCTACTATAAAGAGGGGGTGGGGGTGGGTGCAACTGACGCCCCAAAATTGTGGAAAAAAATATATATTTTTTGTTTCAAAAGGGGGCCGGGATCCGTTTTTCCACCTCCCCCCCCCCCCTTGGATCCGCGCCTCAGCGTGTTTACCCCGAACGTATTGTACAGCGGCCATTGTTTTTAATGAGGATAGGCTCTAACCATTCTACCGCGATCTGGTCAATTATTTTCTTCTATAAAAAATTGGTGTAGCGTGAAGTCCCACTACAGATCATACACAGAAAACCGTATGTTTCCAGAGCCACAGACGCATGCGACCACGGATCTTGATCAAATTTTATTTAATTGTTCCTTGAGTCATTTCCAAACTTCCATGAACATTTCGTGAGAATCTGTCAATTATTTTTTTATTTTTTTCTGCGAAAAGACTAACACACAAACACACCTACCACACGACTAAAAACATAACCTCGTCAACTTCGTCGGGGGGGGGGGGGTGGGGGGTAATAATGTTACTCAGTCGTTTGCTGTATGTTTTTTTTTCTTAATTAGATAACGGCAATATTTGTTATTTTTAATTATTCATGTGTGAGTGTTGTCTAAATACTGTTAATAATTTTAATGTAATGCATGCAATTACGCCATGTGCTATCAGTTTGCAAATTGTTGTGAAGGAATAAATATACCAAATATAAATTGGATATCCAGTTTATTTAAAAGCTTACTTGGACGGACCGACGGATCAACCGAAGAATAAAGTGAAGTAATTAGGTGCTTGGATGCTTTTAAAAATGTACAATTGGATCCGACAGTTAGATATGGCAACAGTGCACACAGTGCACAATGTGACGAGGTAAGATTTAATCCCCCAGTTTAATAGTATAGGAGGAACTTCAAACTCCGGCTGGAGACTTGCTTTGATTGAAACTACCGAAGCCCAGCTTCATCACTTAAAGACGCTAAGACAGACAGGCATGCCTTCGTGATGTATCTAGCGATAAGATAATAAGATAATAACAAGATAATTACTATATATTTCCACTGTACTACATACGATCGTCGGCTAAGCTACTAGAAATTGTCATACCTGTTTCCAATTCGCCAGCAAAATAATAATTTCAACATGATTTATCGCATGAAATAATTACTAATGAACAGTTATCAACAAGCTCACAGCAAAAAAAAAATGTTGTGAAGCGTTCTTATGTTTCGAATGGTGTCGGGATAACAAACATTACCAATTAGTATGTTTGCCGGCTTTGAACGATTATCAGTAAAGTCAGGAATAATCTGCAGTGAATTTGATGAGATATTTTGCAATGGTATACAGACCGTACTTAGCACTGTAAAGTACAGCGTAGAAATACTACTGTATTCGCGTATGTCTTAATGATGATAATCTTGTGGAGCCCTAGTATTTTTAATTTTTCAAGTGGAGGGAAAACTCGCCGTTGGATGTGATACGAAATCTAGCTAGTACTCGTATTTCGATGAGCTCCGGGTCTATACACATTATGTAAACACCACTATAAACTTTATCTATGGAGGATGTTGTTTTATTTTACTTTTTTTTATTATTATCTTTTGTTGAAATTTGTTTGAATTCGTTAGTGACTTATAGTAAATTCAAACAAGGGTTCAAGTCCCTTTCGGGACTATGCAAAACAATACAATTTTCTCACCGTTTGTTTCTTTTTCTAAAATTCACTTCTGTTGTCAAGTGATTGTTGGCCGCTTGGGTAAAACCGTTCACTTGTACCCTGAAATGAAATTTTCGCATAAGTTCAACTCTCCCATTATGTACTTAAAAATCTTTTAAATAAATCTACTTAATTAGAGCGTTTTCTAAGTGTTCCGACAATCACCAAAAAAGGTCAATAATTTATTAGACAGAGTGGCATTTGGCTCAGTTGGTTTGCTAATGACTAACACATTACTGTGTGCTGAACTATGGATACTCGATTCTAGGTTTGATCCAACACCACACCACTCTTGTTGTTTTCGACTGGAGTGTCGAAATGCATCTTAATAACGCACCGTGTTTTGGATGTGCACGTTCAAGAACGCAGTATACTCCTCGGAAAAGATAGGG
The DNA here is from genome assembly GCA_025631205.1 of Nesometra sesokonis. Taxonomy (NCBI): domain Eukaryota; kingdom Metazoa; phylum Echinodermata; class Crinoidea; order Comatulida; family Antedonidae; genus Nesometra; species Nesometra sesokonis. Next base: position 4,871 of record JAOTQE010104785.1, read on the forward strand.
GGACCGTCTCCCGGTTTAATACCCAATCACCACCGTATTAAGTCTTTGGGCTTGGTGTCCTAGGTGTATCACACCGACATATTTCAAAACCATGGGTAATTCAGAGCTCCGCTGGAACTAAACAGTGGGATATACTGTAACAACTACGCTGTCTAAGTTTAACGAGCCAATCATAGAGGGCGCCATACAATTAATATAACTTGTCACACCCTCCTCTGTAACATAATCGTGCTAGTCCTGTTTGGTCGATCACTTTAGTCAACCGGTCAGTTTTAAGGTATTCGCAAACTCAACAGCTCCGATTATGTCTAATACTATTTGCTTTGAAAGCTTAGTTGTATTGCAGACTGATAGATCGGTAGAGAATCATTCTATTCTGGGATTCAAGGGTTTGAATCTCTTACTTCGTTAATGACTATAGACAGATAATAAGAAGTAGTATGCAAATGAGAAGTTAGATTGTGATATCACCACGTTTACAATGCATAACACGTGACTTTGATATATAGCTTGTGAAATTGCATGATTATATTTATAACACATAGGAGAAGTACTTTATTTTCTTCTAAATTGACGGAGCGGAATATTTTCATCATTAACCTTTGTTCAACTAAGACAAAATATTCATGAATTTACTTTTGTGTTCAATATATTTTGAATTTAAAACAACCCCTGGTGTACGAGTTAACTGTCATATTAAGGAGTTTACGCAAACTGACGGGAACGCCATGGTCGAAGGTTAAGACACGTCCATTTTCGAAACTGAGCATGTCTTGTACTCCCGTCCTTTTTTAAGACAAAGGCTGGGCAACGGTTACCTAAACCGTTACTAACGTTCTCCCGATCTCATTAAATCTGGAAATTACTTTAGTTGATAACGCAACTCCTTTGATTTTTATGACATCATCCGTTTAAGGTTTATTTTCGGCGAAAACTGCCCATCAACGTAATAATCCAAAATTCAAACAATAGACCTGCCGATCGTCCACTGCAGCTATGGAGCAAATGATATATGATCGAACCTATATAACCTCTTTAGTCATTCACCGTCGTAAAAATAAAGTTTTGATGCCGATGCTATATTTCCTTGTAGACAACAATGTAAATCATATACAGTTCTCATGGAAATAGAAAATTAGTTAAACAAATGCATCTTTTTTACGAGTGAGTGGAAAATTCAAGAGTGTGGTCGCTCAAGTAGTAACCTTTATTAGGGAGATTTTTCAACTTCACGAAATATGAAAACGGATAGACCTACGTCATGAATTCTTACCTTTCAAACACCTTGAATAACTGTCATAACTGTCACAGTTAGTCATTCAGTATTTTACGGCAATCATCAACAATTCGTAAAAAAATTAATTTAAACAACTTTCAAAAATGCAAATGTGACGTGCCCGTTTTCGTTATCGTATTTTGTCAATTTGCGAAACCTTCCTACTGTCTTGTTGTTCAATGGAGGGGAGGCAGGGCCTCCCATCGGGAACCCCCCCCCCTCCCCGTCTTGGAATCCTCCCGTCGAAGATTGACCATTCGTCGGGGAAAAGGCAAAAAAAAATGTATAATTGCCTCTGAAAATAGAAAATAGAGGGATGATAGATAGTTGAGCGGCCTGTTTGGTTGCTCATCAAAACCAAACAGGCGACCACGCCCACCCGGACCTCCCGAGTTGTCCCCATGTCCGGCACCATGCCCCCCCCCCCCCCGTCGGGCAAGTCCGGGCGCCACCACCGTATATATTCCACATGAAACTACAGGTATTAGCAATTACTGCACGTATCAATAATACAACAAACAACATAATAACATACCATTAGCTAATAAAAAATAACCGTCCATTCCATTCAATAATAATAATAGCAATCTCATTTTGTTTTGTTTCTAGGTTACCGTGCAGGCAACATGTTTTACATTGGCCGCAATGTCTGTTGACCGTTACTACATGATCGTGCACGCGGTAGCATCCCGCCAAAAGAGGACCTCATTCAAAGTGTTCCTAGTCTGTATTATCATATGGATAGGTAAGTAAATAGTTCTATAATAATAATATAATATAATAATAGTTTTGCTATAGCACCATTGATATTGCGCCTGAATAAAGGTGGTCAGAGATGTAGTACCAGTGCAATATTATCAATGATATAGTAACTATATCATATTGGCAGTGATATTATACCTGAACAAGTGATACTGATCAGGAGTATTATCCCCTAAGCAATTACTATCAGTGATATAATACCTTATTGACAGTTATAATAGTATAATTGATATAAAATAAAACTTCAAATAAGATACATGGGTTAATGCTTTAAAGAGATAAATACAAAGAGTACGAGTAAACGCGTGTTGCTTTACCTTTATTTATAACTCCAAAAGGCACGTCGACCCCTATTTTTAATAGCGTTTGTGTATAGTAATAGTAATAGTATCAGTGGTATAGTAGATCAACAATACTCTCAATCGTATAGGTCTACTCTCTTAATGTAAAAGAGTGAAACTTCACTCTTTTGGAGTGAATTTTAAAGAGTGAGAGTGACCTGAGGGACCACTTTTAAAATAATGAACTATCAGCACTCCAACTCCACTCCTTTGGAGTGAATTTTCTGCAAAAAAGTGAGTAATTTCACTCCTATAGAGTGAATTTTCAATCGCTTAGAGTGAATTTCACTCTTTTCGGAGTGGTCCCTCAGGTCACTTCACAAAGAGTGAATTTTCACTCTCTAACGTTAAGAGAGTAGTACATGAGAAATAGTATCATGGTATACAGTCGCTTTACAATACTATCAAAGTTTAGTATCTGGTCAGTAGCATCAGTGATAGTAAATGGGAACTTGAACATGAAATAGTAATTCTATCTGAGTTCTAGTATCAGAGATAATACCTGGGCATTAGTGATACATTACCAATAGTCTCATATTAATAGTCCTGGACAATAAAACCATCGGTATATTTGTAGCTATAGTCATGGAGAGCTTTTAATTTTTGACGATCAGGACCGGGAAGCGGGAGTCGAGACCATGATATTGATGCGCTGTTCTAGTGCGCATGATGAAAATGTTTTACGTGGTATGACTCAAATTTGCCAGAACCTCGGTCATTGGAATTTGGATTCTGTAGGTCGTGGCATGGCATGACCTCGCCCCAGTAGCATCATTTAGCCCGATCTTCGCAAATTGGAAGTAGACCTATCCGTGCAATAGTGATATAAAAAATTATAACAGTGATACGAATGAAATTAATAAAATTGGCAAAACCACCAAGTTGTCGCACTGGAATTTATTGATAAATAAGCAAATAAACAATCAGAAATATAAACAAATACAAAGAAAATTTGTCTACATTAATTTTGTCCAATAACTGCAGTTTTAGATGTCCGGTTTTGATAATTGACCCCTCATTTTATAGCTTGCGAGTGCAGTATGATTATACTCAATGTTGAATTCTCCTATAACTTGGTGGTTTCCCGTGTCACGCCTCAAATATAATTAACTGTACATATTGATGTATGATTTTTTTTTTTCAATACAGCACTTAAATATTTTTTCAACACACTTGCGGGCGCTATTAAACTTTCGCCTGCATTCTGCTCTACCAAAAATTAATTATACATAGCAGACCTGTACGCTGGAGGATTTTGAAGAACATTGCATTTGATGTCTTCAATGAATTCAGAAGTGACTTAAATCTCATCACAGCATTATTATTAAATATTTTCTGCACCACAAACAATAGCTCCGTCATTTTTACCCTCCACCTTATTCTGTCAGAGTGTGTAATGTTAGTTATCACTTACTTAATAAAAATTATCATTATCATTGTCATTGATAAACATTCTGTATTTCTTTTTTTTTTTAGTTTCAATTCTTATTCATCTACCTTTGGCGATTCTGTCGGAGTTAACAGAAAACGACGGCTGCCACCCACCGTTTGATGGGGATGAAGCAAAAAAGAAGTTCTATTACTTATTCATGACGTTTATATTGTATATTATACCTCTAATAGTAATTGTCGTCTGCTACGCGAACATTCTTATATTGGTGTGGCGCAAAACAACAGCAGGAACAGAAAGCGCCCAGGCGAGAAAACGATCAATTAAACAGAAGCAAAAAATCACCAAGATGGTCCTTATAGTGGTTTTGATTTTCCTCGTCTCTTGGGGACCAGTACAGTGTTTGTTATTATGGGAGAAACTTGGTTCATCTTACTCCCCTAGTATGAAATATGCGATTATTCGAATGTCTGCTTTATGCCTGGCTTATTCGAACAGTTGTGTAAATCCCTTCATATATGCGTTTACGACAGCTTCTTTTAAGAAATATTTCCAGGGAGCCCTCAGTCCGTGTTGTAGACGGAGCCTACTCAATAACGGAGAGAGCGGTAAATATCACACTAAAGTGCCAAGTGATGATACAAACAATATTACAACGATGTCTTGTGTAACAAAGGTATGACATTCAAAGAAAATTGAGTATTATTGAATTTTGATATCAGTACTGTAAAAAGGAAAGTGTACATATGAGTACGTTTACACAAAAACGGTTTCAGGGGCACAGAATGCGAACAACAGAGAGTGAACAGAAACGATTACATTGATTATTACTATATAAATATGTGAGCGAAAGCAAAATGGAATACTTGTTAATGTGAACGTTTGCTACCGAGAGCTTTTTCAAGCCTTTGGAGATATTATTTGAATATGTGCAATGTGAAGTATAGGCTTAATTTAGGTTGATGGAGGAGGCCTAAATGATATAAAATTTGAATAAGTACATAATTTATGTCTTTGCTGGATACACAGATTACGATTAAAAGTACACAGCAACTATATGAACTCACAAGCTGGATTACTGTCTGGTATTTCGCTTATGTGGAGAAGTTGTGTCGTGTACTCAACCTCAGATTATTCGTCACGAAAAACTTAGGAACAAAAAGAGATTATTACAGCGGCTTCAATTTTGTTTTATGCCGTCTCTCAACGATGGAAGCGAGTGGTATGGGTTCTCGATAATTTTCGTAGAGAAGTACTAAAAAATAATGTGAAACCAGAATAATAGCCCTTATACCAGAAAATTGGACTTTAGTGATTGTAGAAATAAGTTACAGATAGAAGATATCAATGTCATTGTGCTAGCCATTGGATTATAGTATTCAAAATCATCAGTAATCACCAATCATCATTAGCAGTACCGTAAGCAGTCCAATATTTTAAAAATGCGTAGAAGAAAGTAAGCGATTTTTATACCTGCCAACTTTTGTTGGCTCCAATGCATGAGACAAACCCCGCCACCACCATCTGGGCCACATCCTTTTCAATTTCGATCTGACAAGCAAAAAAAAAACGTCATCCGACCCGTTTCTGCCCAAATAATCGCAGTTTTGGGGGCGGTTGTTACCGTATTTTGCTGTGTATTGTGTCGTTCCTGAGAAAAAACTATTGAGATGACTATTTATGAGTGAGAAATCTGATAATGCGTGAGATCAATTCATTTATGCGTGAGAGGTCAAAAATAGGCTCCAATGCGTGAGCCTCACGCATAATGCGTGAGAGTTGGCAAGTATAGATTTTATTTTATCAAGACTCTTTCAGACTTTTGCTAATAGTAACCTACTCGCGCTACTAAAAATGGCTCTTAATAGTTCTAGTAGCCTAATTCAAGGGTGCGTTTTTGATACTGAGCAAACTAGGACCGGCACTGCTAGAGATGTAGAGTTGATAAATAATCTAGCCTTTGGCAAAAGATTTATGTCGGTCGATGATTGCTAAAATTTAAAGCCATGTAGACGGCGCTTGTTCGAATAGAGCGCTTTATTCAAACGAAACGCGTCACTCGAGTTACCTATTGATTTAAACTACTAATGTATAATACATGTACTGTAATAATAGTTTAATTTAAGATAATGTGGAATGTGTGTTGTTATAAGGTAAATGTTATAATGTAATATTTTAAAATCATCTGTGTCGTTGAAGACAAATATTTGAGTAAAAAGTAAATCTCCTTGCTTTTATAGGTCACAGTATGCGCATCTATTTGGTGTTATTAAAACGCGATTGTATATTTTGTAAATACATACACTTTGTATATAAAAGTATAAATAAGAGATATACTATAATACGTATGCTATTAAATTGTGAGGTGTCATCATGCATTGCAACTTGGATAATGCGCTATGCTATGTGTTGGTGTAAGGTCATTAATGTAGACAACGAAATCTGAAATAATGTTATTATTTTTGTTTCATTGTGTAGTTCAATTAATAAGAGGCTAAAAGGATACTATTTTCCAAATATGGCATCGTTAATTGATGGTTTCGTAGATTTAGAGCTTATTCAAGTAGCTTGTTAGAGTAGGCCTAGAAATACATATCATAGGTAACGTGAGTATGGTTATCATAAGCAAACTTAGTAAACATACCAGAGTTTCCTTAATAGCTTGGACAACTATTTTTTTAAAGTTAAAAAACATTAATTTCTCAATGAACGCAACAGTATATTTTTTATATATCTAACCATAATGTTACAGTTAATGTGACATGGCCAAGCAAGGAGGCATAAGTCGAAAATTAAAAATTTAGTTATTCATATGAAAACAAGCATTATTATCTTTAACATGCAAAAAAAATCAGTTTCAAGAAAGTATCCTTGCTACGTTATGAACATTCAAAGTTCGAAGTTTTGAGAAAACTGCAATTGAAATTTGATTATCAGTATACATTGACTAATCAATGTCAATTTAAATTTCATTTTTTTGAACATATAACTGAAAATTATTAATGTACTTTGAAAGTTTAATGTTTAAACTGCATGTTTTTTAAATAAAATATAAGTTTAAAAATGACAATTTGCTATTTTTGACTTATGTCTCCTTTTGCTTGGCTCTGCCACAAATGTAAGTTGCTACAGATAAACTTAAATGGCAGGTTCACCCAAAAAAAATTACTATTCAGTATATTTTTTAGTTAATCATAAAAGGTATATTCAGACCTATTTGGGAATTTTTAGTATTTTTTTCCCTTGAGTCTCATGAATTAAGAAATATATATCAAAATAAACGCTAGATTTCATCCCTATTCTTTTACACACAAAATAGCAAAGTATTTTTTTATTATCAAATAAAAATGGTTACTTTACACTATATAAAAACATCAGAAATTAACCATTTTGGTTAAAACACACAATAATAGTATTTTTCTATAGATTTTTAGAATGACCGTTGATTTTTCACAATTTATTTAAAGTATCCCTCTTTCAGACAATTTGTATGTAAAAAAACATAGGGATTCTCTTGTAATTTGATCTATCCTCCACTTAGCAATTTTCGTCTATTTCACCAATAAATATGATAGGTAAAATGAATCGTAAACATTCAGAAACAGGGCCGAATATACTTTTTATGATAAACAAAAACATATAAGGAAGATATTTTTTTGGGTGAACCTGCCCTTTAACGTAGTGACGTACTAGGGATGGGTGCTTAGAGTGTGTCTCATGCTAGCTACAGCCCTGACATAGCGTCAGCGAAACCAGGAAGAGACACAATTATGTACTTTTCGCCGATATACTTTAACTTTAACGGGTGACGTCATAATGTATTCATAAGTGGGAGGAGTTGCGTTAACAACTACGGTAATTTCTAGATTTAACGTGCTCGGCAGTACGTTAGTTATGTTTTACGTAAGTCCAGTGCATGCGCATTTCGATTTGTTTACAAAAGGGGTGGAGCTTATCGCGGTGCTAAAGTTAACGTTAACGTTCGGTGGCGAAATCTACCTATTATCTTAACGCGTGCGTACAGAAAAGCACTTGTATAGACACAAACCGTTATTTGTCAATCACTGAACGCGCGCGTTTTGCGTCTCTTCACGCGCCTTTCTGAACGTACAGAACATTTTATTCCTCTTCGTGATGTCACTGGCGATAAGGTTCTAAGTATAAGGTGTAATAGATTCTCTGTCCACTTCGCACAATAGTGAGTTTTTGCAACTTTACGAAATACGATAACGAAAAATGATACCTCACACTTCCATGTTTGAAAGTTGCTAATAAATGTGTTCACAAATATATCAACATTTCTACCTACGAATTGTTGACCTACTGTGAAAGATACTCAAGGTGTTCAATTCAAACGTTACAATAATTTATGACGTATCCGTTTTCGTATTTCGTGAAATTGCGAAACCTCCTTGTTAACAACAAATGTTTGGTTTTTATACGACACACTAAAATATTGCGAACATATCATAAACGTACTGTACATAGCCATATCATAGCCATCATCATGGCATACTACTACATATTATATCATAATTATCATCATCATAATGAACGTGTTTTGATCATCATAACCATAAGTTTACCTAGGCATGACTATTACATAATGGTGAAGAAAACTTACTCTCAGTTATAAGTTACATGACCATGACAACATTGTCATATCATAAACATATATAGGTATATTATCATAATCATTGTCAAGTCATACAGGACCATAGCCATATAATGTAATCATAACAATCATAGATGGGCATAACATGACATGTGAAATCAGTGGCGGATTATAAGGGGGGCTTAACAGGCTTAATCCCCCTCCCCCTCATAAAATTGACCCGAGAATTTTCGGGGGTTTAAATAATGGCAATGTACTAATAAAAATAGAAGCACAGCAGCTGTATGTGGGACTCTTGTAGGGTAAGGGGTAAGTCGGACCTGTTCATCTAAAAGCAGGTTTAAGTTTTTTTTTGCTTGTCAAAACTAAATCGGGT
>JAOTQE010104807.1:0-13629 GCA_025631205.1 Nesometra sesokonis
TAGAATTATAGCGGTAAGAACGATCGTATGCACAGTACAGCCAAGTTCTACAAATACTGTGACTGTATGTTGTGCACGGTCATGCTTCGATTATCACGGAAACAGAGATCAAAAGGATAATGCGGTATGCGCGTATGGCGCGCGTATAGTCTCCAGACCATTCTATTTCTACTGACTATGGTTTGATTTTATTCTTAAGTAGAAAAAAGCTAACAATTATCAAAAACTCTTTCAGGAATATTCATCCGCTTTACTTTTTAGGATCGACCCAGAAAATCAAATTCCATATTTATGTTGTATTTCTAATGTTTTGAAGTAATATAATGACATATAATAGACATGGCAGACCAATAATATAATTATGAATTTGAATACAAAATAGTAAATCTAGAACATATTAATTTTTTTGGAATTTTGGAATGAGCCATTAAGAAACACATGCTGTTAGAATCTTACGCCTTTCATACTTTTTTTAGCCTTTAAAACTTTTTAAAATAATTCATATAATATTTATATAGATTTGTTCAACCACTGTTTGTTGCATGTGTTTATTATTTATTTATTACAAATTCGACACAATAATTGTTGATTGATCAGATCATGTATAGAGGTAAACATGGGCAAAGCCCAACACAGAAACGGTTTCCTCAAAACCCTGGTTCAATACAATAACATTTTAAAAAATGTACACATAAAATCTATACACATAATAAATCTATGCACATGATAAAATTTCTATAATTAATATAAAATAAAATAAAATTTGTCTAAATTTCATTGTGTTATGTAAGTGCTGAGAATTTAAAAAGTGGCACAATTCTTATTCATTTTGGAATATCCCAGCTTAATCATAATCCTTCCATTTTGTGTCTATCGAACTTATAACCTTGTAAATTACAAAATGAGATGTATAAGGAGTGTTAGGTCTAAAGTAAATAAATTTGGTTATGCTATGAATTGAGTTTGTGAAACATATTAATGACAAGATAAGATTTAATTACTTGATGATGAGTCATAGTGGTTAGACATCTTCTAAAGTAACTTAATTTACATTAGGGGTTTTCTAATTGCGATACATAGAAAGTAAGACAAGAATTCTGCAAATCCTTGCATCTTATACCTGCCAACTGACTCGTATGCATAATTTGTGAGTCTCACACATCGGCACCCATTTTTAACATCTTACGCATATACAGTAGAACCTCGATTTTACATAATGTACAGACCAGAAGGCGTATGTAAAAGCGAGGGTTTGTAAAATCGAGTTATGTTCTTTTATTAAAGTTTATTCATTAGTTATTTTCCCATTTACATAATACTTCTATTATAAATAGTATTTTTAATATTAAACCTATGGTTAATTTTAACACATTTTTTACATTAAATATAGTTAAACTTTTATGATAAATTCTTAATATTGTACTGTTTTCAGCGAATTTAGGGGTATGTAAAATTGAGGGTTCATCAAATTGAGGTATGTAAAATCGATGTTCCACTGTATCGTTTTATCAAAAATTTTCACACAAATAAAATTTCAAGAAAATGGCCTAAAAAAACTGGAAATTATGTTGTTTTGCACAAAAAAATGTGTGAAATACAACAGCACAAACACCAGATATAGAAGCAAATATGCCAAATTTGGTAAATAACCATTGCTTGTCAAATCCAGATCATAGCATATGGAGCCTTGCACCAGTGGGTAAATTTGTCTCGTGTATTGGAATCAAAACTAATAATATCTTACTGTGAGATGTAAATAGCTCCATGCTGTAATTGCAGCCCTCCCCCTCCCCCAGCCCATATTAAGGTGTGTAAACTTGTGCTGAATGTCTTTTGTATTGCTTAGATGCCAGGGAATGCATTAAATAACTTCATAATAAATATGCCAAAATATAGAAGCTTATGAATATGCAAATGCTAATTTACAAGAGCATTTTATTATATATTATATATATTAACATTAAGTAAGTAGGCCTATAAAGTTTTCCAAAACTATAATATAATAACTTAAAGAAATAAAAATGCAGTAAAAGGGCCTGTCATGGAAAAATAAGAAATGGTCTGGGCTAAAACTGGACTGGCCAGACCAAATTTAGCACTAAAACTGGTCTGACCGGACCAATTGAAGCGCTAAACTTTGTAAATAAATAAGTAAATATTAATAGCAATGCGGTAGTAGCGGCAGAAACAGTTAACAGTATACTTGTAGCGGTATTAGCGATAATAGCGGCAGTAATAATATAATAATATGTGACATTTATATAGGGCTTATTCCCAAGGCCTCTAAGCGCTTCACAGTATTGGTAGTAATTTGGTTGTAAAATACAGTATCATAGACCAGACCAATTTTTTTGCGACCAGATCAAATTTAGCACTAAAGTTGGTCTAGTCGGACCAGTTTTAGTGCTAAATTTGGTCACGACGAACCAGTTTTAGCACAGGCGAATTTTTTTGCATGGCAGGCCTTCCTAAAAACTAAAAAATCCTTAACTGACTCAGATTTTCAAAAATCTTGTACTTGGGGCCCCAATTTCTTTTTAGGTCTTAGAATAGTAACAATTTGTGCTGTGTATAACAATTTTACGTTTATAGTGTGACAAAGGTTTATTACCTCAGCTATCATGTTATCAAGTGGTGAGAAGGTTTGTTTACTATTACCAATTTAATTTACCTATTATAAAAAAGTTTATATTGATATTGAAATGAAATATTTACTGGTTAGCATTGTTAATAGTTTGGTGCTTAGAGTGTTAAATAAAAGCAAGTATCTAATATATATGTAGGCCTAAAATTTTAAGGCACATGAGCTAAAAATGATAAACTGAAAAGTTTATTTTGATTACTTAAAATTTACAATTTAAGTAATAAAATTTTTAATAGATAAAAGCAAGTGTATAAAATGTAACATCCTTATTTTTAAGGCGCACAAGCTGAAAGTCTTTTGTAATTTATCTTATATACTGGAATGCTGCCTCACTTATGGTTTGTTTTTACATAATATCAATAAAACAGCGCAATTTGATTAAACTGTTTGTTTTGTTTGTTACCGTATAGTATATGGAAAGAACAACTTAATTTAAATGTGGCTATTTTAATGTTTAAATGAAATATGCTGAAAAATAAAAGGATGTCAACGATTTGATATTTAAATACCATGTTGAAAGAAAAATTAAGGGCAACAATATTTGTGCGCAGAAAATGTGCTTAACTTTTAATTTAAACGATGTTAACTTTTTGGTCTTGAAAACCTTTTCATGTAAAATCATGTGGTATTTGAAACTGCTATGTTTTATTCTGACTCACCTCGTACCAGTTTTAATTATATTGTAAACTACAGTACAATCGCCATAATTTCATTTTCCTTAACTTAATAAAACTACATAGTCATACTATAGTGTAATGTGGTTTACAAGACCATCTGTCCAAATAATGAATATAATGAGAGATTATTCACATACGACCACCAATTATACATGGCGATAGTATGATGTCTACGACATGCAAGCTACTTGGATCCAAGTCCAACCAGACAGGGGCGGAAGCAAACTTTTTGAAAAGGGTAAGGATCGGTAGGCGGTCAGAGTTATAGGGGGTCGAAAATGTTGGCCTTTAGATGTCTGAAAAAGGCCTCAGGGGCGTGTTATGGAATTAATTGTTTTCTTATAATTGTTAAATATTTTTTCGTTTTATATAGAAATTCTTAATGCATACTGATATACAGTACTTTCCAAAAGGATGGAGGAACTACAAAGACTATAATACCAGTGCATAGTCATGTAATGTTTTTTTTTATAAGGCCATCTATCCAAGTAATGCATTTTTCAACGACTTTGCTAAAATGCAACCGCCAAATGCACGAGGCGATAACACAAATTGACCATAGCCTACTGCAACCACAGACCACATATTGAGTATTCCTTTTGTCGTCGCCGTTTTAATGTTTTTTTACGCTATTTTGGGTAAGATAAATTACTATTGTTTCCATAAAACAACATTTTTTTTGTTATAACTAAATGATATTTTTGTCGACAAATGTTATTTTTTACGACAAAATGTTATTTTTGACGACAATAGAAATTTATAGTTGCAAAATTTATTTTTTTTAAAGTCGTTTTGTCAAATCTTCTATTTTCAACCAAATTAAATTACGATATGATACGGTATACCTTTTAATGCCATTTCCACAACTTGGCAAAAGTGAAATGGATTGTTATTGATCCGATGGTGTTTGAAATAGCCTACAAAAAATGGTTAACAAATATAAATGAAACAGGGGCGGATCCAGCAGAGATGGATTGAGGGGACCTGATGCCGGATAGAGGGGGACCAGTGCCAAATTCCGTATTGTTTCTTGGGGTTTCTCTCCAGGTTAATTTTCAAACAAGATGCGTTTCTGAGTATCTGAGAGGCAATCTTCACAAAAAAAATATTCCAAACAATGAGTTTTTTAAGTTCAACAAATATTCGTCCAAGTCAAGGAGGTGGGCCCTATTCGGGTAGGCCTCATTGGTTCCGTGCCTGAAAAAGGATAAGTTATTTAATTTAATTTAATAATTTAATAATTTAGTTGACAAATATTTTGTTATGATAAAATAATCGTACAAAATAGCATTTTGTGATAACAAATAATGTCATACTAATTATTTTGTGGAGACATATGGGATGTTGGCAATACAGTGGAAGCCCACAAAACATCACCACTAGTAGTTTACCATTTGTTTCGTTTTCTTGAAAACTATGGACAAAACTATTTTGTATGCTTTTGGTATCAGTTATTATCTACGACCCATTTATAATATCCGATCACTTTATAAAACGAACTCGATCTGTTTAAAAAAATACAGGATCTGCCTTTTATTAGACCTTTTTAAAACTAAATCAATCAAAACACACGTAAATATAATGCATGATATCTTGATTATACCAGGGATATTATATGTCCCTGATTATAAATAATACTTTTGTTTCGTTTTTTTTTTCTGGCAAACTTTTGTAGGCAAACTTTTTATGACGATGGTGGCGCCCTACCCATAAAAATTGAAAACCTCTTAGAGGCATGATGTCATTAAAAACCTGTTCTGATGGAGTCCTTTGTTAGATCATAGATTAGGAAATAATTCAATCGTATGTAACAATGGAAATTAGAATACTGGAAGGTTAAGACGATTAGTCAGTGGGCCTACATATCTATCAAGTTGCGTAATTTCATACATAAATGCATTTCCGTTATAATTAATTTGACGATCTAATAATAATTTACATCTTCGGTGAAAAGTATTGACATTTAACATCCAATCATTTCTTCTACGGTATAGGCCATTTTAGCCCTAATATTTTATTGGAAATAAAAAATACTGAGATTGAAAATAATTTAGGAACATTACAAAAAAGTAGCCTATAGTTTATCATCCAATCCCTCACTTCGGGACTCATTTTTTTATTCTAAAAAATAAAATAGATAATTTTATTTTGAATTTTTAATAGTCCTAAGTAGGGAGTCGATAGTAATAAGCGTAATGTAAATAATGAATTTTTTTTTAAACTAGGCCTATTACTCCAAAAAATATCTACAGTCACGTGATGAAAAAATAAGAAAAATAAAAATAAATGTCTCATCCTCTCCTCACTTCTCAAGCAAGAATGACAAAGAATTTGTAATGCATTATCGTCAAACTTTCCTTAGGCCTAATTTATTTTTTTTTTTTTTGTCTGTTCTACTTTCTTTGCTATTCAATAAATGATAAAAAAATCTATCCCCTAAAGGCCTATATAGGCTAACAGTACCGTATTTAATATAAATTACTTAAAAAGTATAGGCCCTATCGATTGTTTCTTATACTTCTAATTCGTAAATAAATTAATTATTTGTAAATTTGTTAATTAGAATAGGAACGGTTGTAAATTGATTTGTTTAGCTGCATTTTTTCAAGAACGTGGTTCTGTTACAAAAAAGTAGGCCCTGGGCTAACCTCGGTCAGCTTGTAAACTATCAAGTATTATACGTTCCACAAGCAATCCTGATGATGACACAATTTATGTTGAAATATTGAATCTTGTCACGATAGCGTGTATCACATTTTGCTTGCAATATACATTATACTTTCTTGAAGTGCAATAGTGGACCTTACATAACACGCGCTCTTGGGTCTGCTTAAAGCCAAATTTTAACACACCCCCCCCCCCCCAAAAAAAAACGGTATCTAAATATAGGCCTATTGGATGGAACTTGATTATAAAATTTAAGTCGGCAAAATGCACAACAGTATTGTACATTGGAAACTATTAATTATTCATGTTCCTTGCATGGCCCCTATTTTCGAACTATACATTTTAAATGTCTTAAGCGGATTTGGTCTTTATTTAACAGAGTATTTTATCAGCTAATGAGGTTGTAGAAAAGTGGAAACGATTTTTTTTAATCTGAAGGTGAGCCCAGGAAAACAGGAGCCAAAATAACTCAATAATTTACCGTATAGAGTAGTTTTAATGTCATCGCGGAATCACAGTTGTGTTAAGCCTGCAGTAAATCCTTACAAAAGAATCAACAGGCAAAGAAAGAAAGTTTCAATGTCGCTAAACAACTTTTTTACTTAAGACCAACCGACCTAATATCTAGAAAATAAGGTTATCCCGAAAATTATTCGAAATATAATTAGGCCTACCTCGAAAATTGTAAGAAACATCCTAAAATTTAACTATAGGAAATACGGTGGCTATAAAAGGTCAATTTACTTTGAAATAGGCCTACAGTAAAAGGTGCCTACGAAAAACATTTGCCGCCGACCCAAGTTTTCAATTAAACGCTGTTTGCAAGTAAATAAATTTTATTGATCATTTAACAAAATGAAATGCTTGTATCTCTTAAAAACTGGCTCTGTTATGTTGTACAAAACAATAAGATAAGAACATTTTACTTGCTTCAACTTGCAGGATTATATTTGACATTATAGATCTACCGAACTTAGGCCTATACCAACCATGCATTCGACTGTCGGACAAATAAAAAAACCTAAAAATCTGAGGGAATTTTCAAGCTACAACGGAGGATGTTAAATGTAGATGATGCAGACGAAGAGGTCGACTCAACCGCTCAAACGACCAAAAATGTTTGTGTCTGTCACATGCGTGGTGGAAGGGGAGACGCCCCCACCTCAGGGGGAAAGTCCGCCCCCTGAAATTGATAGATAGTTTGAATTTTGTTTTGTTGCTATGAATATTAAAGGGTGCCTGAGCACCTCTCTTTAGAGGTCTAATTTCGCGATACCTGGATGCGCCTTCTGGGGGGATAGATGAACAAAATTAAAAGTCGCCCCCCCCCCCCCCACTCGATCCAAAAAAACGTCCCGCCGCCTGTGGTCTGCCTTGACGATGGTTCACTGTAATGCAAAAAGTTATTTACCGTAGGCCTAATATGTTTCATTTTTTTGAATACAAACTTTTAATTTAAGGAGACAGGGCGCCCTCAATTATTACCGACGTAAGTTGAACTTCTAAGCACGGTATGAATTATTTTCGCCACTCGAGCACTGGGAATTTCTCTGCTACTCGGACACTCTTACTTCTCAATAAATTCTGTCATTCAAAATACTCAGACCGTTTCTTAGTTCCAAGACTGCCAATCAATGACGTTCTATGGCTGGTAATCTCGATATTGTAATTAAATGGTTTAGTTATAAAAGCAAACAAAGGGACAAGGTACAATAGATCGGTTAATAAGGGGACGGCTTGGTCAGCACTCTTAAAACAATAAGCTGTACTTTAATTATGACGAATCTAGACAATGTTTGGCACATACCGTACAACATATGCCGATTAGGCCAACATCGAGGGAGGGGTTTAATCCCCCTTTATTGGCCTTAGGCCTATTGTGTTTTTTTGTAATGCTACAACACACCTCCCAAACCAAAAACCCTCTTAATTAACCTCAAATTTAAGAACAACATCATTATTAGATGAATGACTTGTGAGCTAAAAAATCAAAACATCAGTAATAAAATGAATGGGTACGGTAAATGAAAAACGGAGCTATACATTTTAAAAAGAAAATGTAACATTTGTGGTAAAACGAATTGAGATGGTTTTACAACTCGGGTCATATACAGTAGGCCTACAGAATGTGTATATTGCTCACATTCAAACTAATAACATATAGTCTTATACATGTACATATAGAAATAGAAAATATTTTCCTCCATCATCACTTTTCCAGCCAAACAATAATTAGGCCTTATGACCTAAGTAATACATTTTTTTTATTTTTGCCTAACAATAAATTTCAAGAAGCTTGATAAATTAAACTGTAGCCTATAAGAAAATATAAGTTCATTTAGGTCTTTGTCTATTGTCTTTAATGTACGGTGGGTTGTTATTTGATTTATATTAATACTGTTTTCAAAGAACTTATGATGGGAAATTAGGTATTACCGCGACTTGTGTTAAGGGGAAATTGGATAAAGGTGTAACATTTGAGAATGTAGCGTATTCCAAGGACGGATGACCTGGCCACCGAAGGCCCTCGATTGTTTAGCGTGCACAGCTGCCATCACCCACGGTAAAAACCCTCTTAACCCTCGTCTCAAAAGACTTCTTATAGACTCCAAAACCTCTTGACGCAGAAGGTTCATTATTCGATATGGTACTTGAAGTTGGGTCGAAGAATGCGAAACAAAGAATTAATCGAGGGAGTATTTAAAGAAGGCCTTAGCATCATTAGCCTATCTATCTGGATCTATTCCTCTTAAAGCTGTTTATCGTTCAGCTTAATTTTGTAGGACCTACATAAGATAGAATGTTTAATTTTCCATCCACATCGTTGGACAACATAAACGGGATGAAGTGAAAAGCATGAGCTGAGTGGATTTGGTAACAGATTGACCAAAACAGTTAGATAAGCCCGATACAGTTAAGCTAGAACTTTTCATATCTATTTTTATGTGTAGGCCTGTGGTACGGTGTACCGTATAGGCCTACAGTAGACTTACATGCCTATACCTTTATACCAAAACAAAATACTTAAATATATTACATTACATATATTACACAGCCGTTTTTATTTGTGTGTCTGTATAAGTATTAAGAAATATTCGAAAATTTCGAAATAAAGACAAAAATACCAGTTAAATTCACCGGATGAGGGGTGGTGATCGCAGACCAGTATCTTATCCGTTACCCGTTATGGGAACAGGCCGCAAAAACACATAACAACGGAAGCTACGGGTTCGGATATCAAGATGGGTAACAGATGGATCACTAGATTGGACTTGATCGTCAAATTTGCATAGATATTTTTAATTAAGGACAATATTTAATTATTGCTTCCTATATAGTAATTTAGTCAATTAAGATTCACAACAAATAACTGGGTACTGTAAAACATTATTATTGTCGCATCTGATTAGTGTCGCGGCCAAAAATTTGTATACTAATCGCATAGGCTATGAGACGCGTTTCAAGTGGAAACGCGTATAAATCGTGTTTATACTGCGATGGAAATATATAAAATGGGTTTAAAATGCGTTACAACATTAAAATCACTCCTTTGAGACTCGCTACAGGTGCAGTTCACTCTTTGTAACCTGAAGGACCACTACAAAAGAATGACATTCATAATCGATAGAAAATTCACTCCATAGGCATGACCTCACTCTCTCTCCTTTGCAGAAAATTCACTCCACAAGAATGGATTGGAGTGCTGATAAATCACTCTTTTAAGAGTGGTCCTTCCGGTCACTCTCACTCTTTTAAATTAACTAAAAAATGTTATGCACTCTTTTACCCATTAAGAGAGTACCAGCGAACAAGAGGGAATACGGTTTAAAGATGTATTGTCACTTGAAATATGACAAAAACTTGAATTTGAAAATAACTTGCTAGTTTTGAAGAAATACATAAGTTATGACCATGAAACTAGAAATTAGGGTATTTTAAAATTATTTAACCCCAATATTGCAATGTTATATGCTAAAATTCAGCCAAAAACCTCAAAAGGGCTGGAAGCCTCTTACATTTTTATCATTTTTCAGTGTAAAAATGTTATTAAACAATTTTTAAATACACTAATTTCTGTTCTCAAGTTCTTAAGTTTGATGTTGCTTTATTATAAGCAAGTTAATTCCAAAATTAATGTCATTGATTTTTTTTGTCATTTTCAGGTGACAATACATCTTTAATAGACTAGTCGTTGACTCCTAGGCCTATTATTAAAATGGTTCACCTCTATAAGGGAACACTTTGAGGTTATCGAATAGGTTAACTAAAAAAAGTGCCAAACTAGTCTATGGTAAGTTTCAGTTCGCCTTTATTCGGGTCTTCATCCAGTGTAAGAAACTACAGTAGAATCTCGCTTTTACATGCTTTAAGGGACCATGTAAATCTGGGGATTTGTAAAATTGAGTTGTATTCTTTTTATTATAAGTTGTTCATTATTACATATATCCCCATTTTTTGCTACAGTACTACACATTGTTTAGGCCTAGAGGATTTTAAGTATAGGCAGCCTAGGCCTACTATTACTAAAACAATCTATAAATATTGGTTGGTGAATTTGAACACATATTTAACATCATGTTCACTTTAAATTATTATTAAGGTTTAATTTGCCATTTTTAGTTAAATTTAAAAGTTAGGCCTATGTAAAATTGAGGGTCATAAAATTGAATTACGCCTAAAATCGAGATTCAATTTTTAGATGTTTTTTTTAAATTTAGTATTAGACCTAATTTAGTTTACCGAGAGAGCTCTCTTATAAGGGTAATCCTTCTGAATGGTGCACTTTATGGTTCCATGGGTATGTCCCCTAAAGGGAAATTAGGCCTTATGTTTCCCTTAATGATCACAAAAAGAGCAAAAACTTTGACTTGAAATTTCAGAAATCCTGAAAATTGAATTTTGTTTACCATGTCAACAATCTTGATCCTGCTGTCATATTGTACATGTACTAATTTCCGTGGAAATTCAAGCTGAGAAATTGAATAAAAAACAGATTTGAAAATGTTTAACTTCCAGATGTTATTATGTATATGACCTTTGACACGTGTTTCGACAGCAATAACACGCTTCTTTCCACCCGATTAAATTTTAAATCAATATAAAAGAACAAGGTGAAACAATTACAATATCTTATCTTGAGGTGGGAAACTTCTTAGGCAGTCTATCCAACTAAAATTATATGAATTAGTACTAGTTATTACCACGATACTATGATAGGTATCTTACTACGATAGGTATCAGATAGGCCTAGGCATATGCAAAATTATAAATAAAAGCTGAAAAGAAACGTGAATAATAGTCGTTGGTATAACTAGACTAGGCCTATATACCAGTTTAAAGACTTAAACACTAAGGCTAGGTATTGCTGCAACATTGGTACATCCGTATTGTCTATAGAAGTCTCAGGTTTTAAGAATAGAGCATCATCCAACGGAACGTGGAGTTTTTTTTTTGTGAGCGTCTAGGGCCTAAAAATTAAAACAAATGAGAAATTCATGAAATATACAATTCGAAAAACGTCGAAGACGAAAAATGAAAATGTCCCAGTGAGTTATAATTTTGTTTTTAAAGATAAGCCTAGAAACAGAAGGTAAAGACAGGGAGACTTCTCAGACCTGGACAAGAAGAACATTCATGAGGGATCGGGACCAGCGTTAATGAAGGGACACTCTAACCAAGACTTAAAGGACGGGATTCAGACAGGCGATTCTCAGACATGAACAAGGACTATCCAGGGGGTTAGTTACAGACAATGAGTGGACGCTCCATTTAAAACGGGGGATCGAGACTGAGATTCAAAGACCTGGAAAAGAACATTCCAGGGGTTGGGGCCAGCGATAATGAAGGCACGCTCCGATCAAAATCAGAGAGGCATCTAGAAGATTCCCAGACGAGAAAAAGAACATTCCAGGGGTTGGGGCCAGCGATAATGAAGGGGACGCCCCATTTAAAACGGGGGAATCAAGTCTAGCAAATTCTAAGACCTGGACAAAAAGAACATTCTAGGAATTGGGGCCAGCGACAATGGAGGGATGATCCAGTCAAAATGAGAGAGCCATGTGAGATTCTCAGACCAGGATAAGAACATTCCAGGGATTGGGGCCATCGAAAATGAATGGACGCTCCAATCAAAATTAGAAAGCCATCAAGACTAGAAGATTTTAAGATCAGGACAAGAAAATTCCAGGGATGGGGTCAGAGACAATGAGGGGAAATCCCAGTTAAAACGGGTGAATCAAGAGGAGATTATAAGACCTGGCCAAAAAGATCATTCCAGGAATTGGGTGCCAGCGACAATGAAGGGACGCTCCAGTCCAAATGAGAGAGGCAAGACCAGGGCAAGAGGCGCATTTCAGGGATTTTGGCTATCGACAATGAAGGTCGTTCTTATGAAGACTTATGCACATAATGTTTAAACATACGGTATAGGCTTAAAATGCACATAGGCATAGACTTATTTAAAAATTTTTCATAGGCCTAGGCCTACCGTATCCATAAACTTCGTCCATTTCCATGGCTCAATCATTTTTGTTACTGTATGGTTCGACACATCTGCTAATTCGGTGCCAATATATGGCTACAATTGTCTGCTCAGTTAGTAAATACTCTGTGTAAAAATTGAAATATCTTGTTCACAGTTAATGACGCGATTAATTTGTCAAATAATTACAATGTATTAAGAAAATAATTCATTTTCAATCGGAAATGAGGCGTGGATTATAGAGGCTTTGGCGTGAAAGAAACCTCAGTCAATTTAGGGGTAGACAATGGATAACTTGGCTGGTGCATTGTGGCGTTTTTACCTGTCTGAACTACACCAATATATACTGTATTCTCACCATACATTTATAGTCAATAATGCCATAGAGTATAAATGCCAGTCACTATGATTGACGTGTGTAACCACTTTGGCTTTACAACAATAAACACTCTGTTAACATGTCGATTTTATTTTCATGTTACTCGTTGGGTCTCATAAAATATAGGTCACCATAATTCCGTTATACCATATATGCCATTAAAACACAGAGGTCTACGATGATTTCACCTAAAAATAGGCATAATGCACCACAGCCTACAGTAAAAATAAATTCATAATCGAACTGATGTTTTTGACTAAGTAATTATTTATTAGGCCTCTAATAGCCCCTATGTCATGGCAACCATGGTCTAGGATTAGGCCTATGTCGATTTTGATTTTTACTCCCGTAAAATCGTTAAAACAACCGGTACGACTAGTGTATACTCGCAATGAGGTCTATTGATTTTTTCAGTGAAACGTTCGGTATAGGCCTAGGCCTAATAAATTAGGCCTACCGTACTCCATCAGAGTTTGATATTTTGACTGAATTATTATTATTAAATGGTTTACTATTAATTAAGCTACTATGTTAGAACTCCTTAATAGAAAACACGTTTACCAAGGTACGGGAATGCCTGTCGAAATCGATTTTATTTTACTCGTTAGGACCCGTAAAACCCGTTACTGGTAGGCCCATATAACCGGTACGATAAGCCTAACGCAAAAAAACGTAAGGTGATTTATTGATGATTTAACCCAAAATGTATACCGTAATTCATGATTCATGACCTACAGTAAAAATGAATTCACTCCATCGCAGGGGCGGATCCAAGATCCGC
>JAOTQE010104818.1:120-13629 GCA_025631205.1 Nesometra sesokonis
GAAGAAAGGTGATGAGAATTCATAAGAATGACAGAAGATGACTTGAGAGAAGAAAGGTGATGAGAATTCATAAGAATAACAGAAGATGACTTGAGAGAAGAAAGGTGATGAGAATTCATAAGAATGACAGAAGATGACTTGAGAGAAGAAAGGTGATGAGAATTCATAAGAATGACAGAAGATGACCTGAGAGAAGAAAGGTGATGAGAATTCATAAGAATGACAGAAGATGACTTAAGAGAAGAAAGGTGATGAGAATTCATAAGAATGACAGAAGATGACTTGAGAGAAGAAAGGGATAAATGGGAAGATCATGAGTTTTGAGAATTCGACTAATTTCACAGAGTGCGAAAAAATGTGTTCTCAAATTTGTCAAATGTAATGAATTTAAATAACTCTTAAAATTATTGTTTAATAACTTATGCACCACTTAGCTATAATACTGAATTGAATTTTGGTAGGTTATACTTTTGGAGGAAGCGTGGAGTGAGTTGTTCCTGTTATGTGCCATCCAGTGGTCAATGCCCGTCGAATCCTGCCCTCTATTGACAATCTCAGAGTTCTTTAAGAACGTCGAAGTCACCAGCAAGACGTCAATGATTATGGCAGACATCCGAGTTCTTCAGGAGATTATCAGCCGATTCAAAGCCATCGGGGTCGACGCCGCCGAGTTCGCTTGTATGAAAGCTATTACAACATTTAAACCAAGTAAGTTTGCACGATGATAATGCTGACCACGACGACGATGACCACGACGACTGGTTATGATGATAGAGATGATTAAATTGGTGGTGATGGTGATGGTGTTGGTGGTGATGGCGATGGTGATGGTGAAGGTGGTGGTGGTGATGGTGATGATGATGATGATGGTGATGGTGACGGCGGCGGCGGGGGCGGCGACGACGACGGCAGCGACGACGATGACGACGATGTTGATGACAGTGTTGCTACTTCGTACTCTTGTAGAGACTGGTTACTCTCATTGTATTTATAAGATAGTCTTGTCAACAAATTGAGCACATTTTATTTTCTTTATATTTAAAAGTTAATTACGTCATTACAGATACAATGAACGTTGTTGTAGGTGCGGTTGAAAAGATCACGGCTTAAGGACAAATACTTAGGGTACTCTTCCCTACACGCATCACTCGAGTCACGATACGCATCAATGTTTCAGTAAATTATAACAACAATATAATAGGAAGTAAGAAATTCAATCACAGAAATTTCAAGATTTACGGAATCATGGTCGAATGATTGAAGGACACAGTTTAAAAATTAAATAGACACATCCTCTTTGTCATCGCGGGGAACTTTTCCATTCTTCATTTTTTCTATACAAAATCGTTAAAATTTCCGGAAAAGTCCGCTGGTACGATACGCGGTCGAATGATGTTCTAGTGTAGGTTCAGTGATTCTAATTTGTTTTAAGATCGATAATATTATTTTTAATTTCTTTTAGCTGCCAAGGGATTAAAAGATCCCCATCAAGTGGAGACACTTCAAGACCAGGCTCAAGTAATGCTGAATCAACACATACAAACACACCACCAAACTCATCCTGCTAGGTAAATGATACAATAGTATGATTAAATAATTTCAAGAAAGTAGGCCTAACAAGTACAGTAGTCATAAATCTTTGATTGAAAGTAGCAAGAGCGACAAACGCACTGCTACAATACCTTAGTGTTTTCACTGATCTAAGGGGAGCCCACTCCCCATATGTTAGGCCCCATGAAAAAAAATATTAGTTTATCACCCTGCCAAAGTATAAAACTTGATGAAGGCGGGAATTATTTTATTATTTTGCTTTTTTTAACCGACCAACCGATTTTATAATTATCTTGAGGTTTGCCGCCGATCTTCCATCACTATTTTGCACCCACGCAAATACGACACCCATATTATAGCGCACGCCACCCTACAGCGAACATCAGTTGTTGTAAACCTGGTTCTGTGTAGGCTTTTTGCCCATGGAAACAAAATTACCTATATGAAAAATAAGGTGCAATATTTAGTGTTTTAACTGATATTTATTTTGTTATAGATTTGGTCGCTTACTTCTGATGATGCCGTCATTGCGACTAGTCTCAGCTGACAATATTGAGTTGCTCTTTTTCCGGCCGACTATTGGCGACACACCTATGGAACGCCTACTGTGCGATATGTTCAAAAATTAAGGAAATGCAGCTAAAAATAAATGGGATATTTTCAACACATTTTATATTACGTAATTTATAAATATATATATTATTATTGATGACGTCAAAAAACGGATGTATATGCTTCAAATTGGAATTATTTATGTTTAAAGCCAAATGAAATTAATTACGTGTTTCACGTTAGGGATAGAACATTTTGTTTGATTAAGGGCTTTACTATTTGCTATTGTTTTTTTTAATAAGCAAAATACATGCAGTGTAAGCGGAGCATAATACACGGATTCAATAAATTAATAAAAAACAGCTTTATACATTGTGTACACAATGTATAAAAATCGTCGGGACAGTTGACTTTCTGCTGAAAACCGCTCGAAATTTTATTTTTTTTATTAAAAAAAACATCATTTTTTAAAGTAAAAATATCAAATAGTAAAACAAGTCACGGGGCTCCAAAAATCGATGAGGGCGGGGACGTGAAACTATTAATTAATTTTACTTGGCCTAATTTGTTGATATCGGAAAAATTAATGCAATGGTATCACATTCTGGAATAAATATATGTTTATGATAGGCCAGTGCACATTTTATGTACGAGAAATGCTTTCTATTCAACATTTTTATTCGTGTAAAAATTTAAATTTCAAGCGCAAGCAAGTTTGACATTAGTCGGGGTCTGGGAAAGCTGGATTCTTGAACTTGTTTTCATGATTAATTGTGATCTAAGCTTTCCAATTAAATTATTCACTTTCTATGCGTAGTTTATAACTTTAATATAGTCGGCTAAAATGTGGAATATAAATAAAAAGTGGGGATATTAATTCTAAACACAGCACTTTGTGCCCTCCCCTATTTATTACATTACGATACGAAAAACATAAAAATTACCTTGCGTAACAATTTGGCCTAATCTTGAGGAAAATAAAGGTAACGTTTGCGGTACACAAGTCGTTAGGTGTTGAGTTAACGTACTCGATATTTCGATTGATATACTTCGGTCGTCCTCATTCTTGATGAATATCGAAGTACGTTGATCGAAACGTCAAGTAGCTCAACATCTACATACCTGATTATATAGATGTTATATCTAATTTTAAAATCGCACAATGCAAATCCTCGAACAGTATGCCTTTGAAAATGAAGGTGTTATAGTAACATACGGTGCTGTACTTAACCAAACTGCGATCAGAAGCGTATCTAGGGAACGCCAAAGGGGTGTTCAAACCCCCATCGGGTTTTGACACGCCAAATAAATAAATAAAATAAAATAAGGTTATTTCCCTCCAAACCTGACTTTATACTATTTTTTTTCTCTGACATTATTGTCCTTTTCCTTTGAAGACTTGAGGTTCCAATTTCAGATTTTTATAGTAATATTGTGTTTTTTTCCTCTGAGAGGGACACCTTCTTCCTACTCACTCACCCAGGATAATAGACATTTTTTATTCATGAGTACCTCAATAGAATTAAAATCAGTATTAGACAAGACTACTGACCTTGTTCTTCATACATGTCATCATCTACTTGCAAGTCTATAACAAATGAAAACAAAAATTTAATCAACTCACCAAGTTTTACTCTGCAACTTTTCAGAAGGTTTTATGTATTGATTTATTATAATGGCTAGATGGTAAACTTGACACAGTCAGTCCGATTGCAATTCTCTATAGGCACCTATTCCCAACATTGCACTGAATACTCCAAAGTTCAAAATTTGTAGAGCTTCTGGTCAACAGGGCACAATTTGGTTGGATGGATTGCGGACACAGTAGGTGCATCCATGGAACTGCACAATGGTTTTCGGGTATCTAAAAGGCACTGTTGGAAAATGCCTATTGGAGGTATGCAAAAAATACAAAGAGAATATGAAGCAAATGAGAATAGCTTTAGAAAAATGTACAGAATAGGCTAATTTCTTATTTGTACAACCTACCACAGCCTGGTACAAACTGCTCCCCATAGTGGTCATGTACCATGTTTCTAGGATGATGATTTAGAGGTGATGGTGTTCTACCTCTTCTTCGTAGTTTACCCCAGCAACCACCTGGCTTTCCTTCTAGTGGTCCATTTTGATGAACATGAACCTAAAAATGATTAAAATAAAAATCAATTTTTAACATATCTTATACTCCTACTTATGCGTGTTTCATTAATTTTAATTTACGCTTTGTATTGTATCTTATGCATGCATGATAAGTTCATGCAAAATCAAGAGCGAGCCGTTTTGGATTTGATAAATTTACAACACTTAAAAATGTCTTAGTCCATCACTTCATCAATTTGACGTTTCAACAGGCTGAGATTGAATATCAAAAGTAGCTTGCCAGGACAAAATTATTAAATAAATTGTATTCTAGGAGCAGAATTTTGTAGATTTCCACCGTTTGACTTCAACTTGATGTTTCGAAGTACCTATTAAAAATGTAACAAAACTAGAAATATACAGTAATATATACAAACATTTCCATTTTTGCCTTTTTTCCCCCAAACAACCTAAATTTGTATTACTTACCGGTATCGGTTGAAAGGGTGGTTGTCCATCTTCATCATGAAGGTCATACATTGAACTTTCAACTATGACATGGTCGTCTGCTTCACTACCTTGACTGTATGTTCTTTGTCGGTTGTAATGTACCCCTCGCCGCATTCTACAAATAAAACATGGTCAATTTGTATATTTAAATTACCAGGATAAAAGCATCTTAATCATTACAAAGCCTATACTTGGGGTATTGGGTTTTTAAAGTCAAAAGATTCTGTATGCTTTAACTTTGGCATTGCACATGCACAGCTAAAACCATAACAAGTTCTACAGAATAAATTGAATTATTAGAGTTATAAAGCAAAAATGATTTTTTCAAAAAAATAACAGAAAACTACTCTACAAGCGACAAGCACAAAATAATAATGAAGGTTAATAAATTGTTAGCCTTTTGTTAATAGGGATAGAGCAGTCCTACTTTGTGATCAGCTGTATAATTTGCTACACCAGGTTGGTAAATGCCTCTATGTGAAAATAAATATCTCGGAAGACATTGGGAGACCAAACTTGTTACTAATTGTAACATATTTTGTTCATGTGGAAAGGGTATAAGTAATGACAGGATAAACTGTAATTGAGAATTACTAATTAATTATTATTTACTAACACTATGCTATATTATTATGGTATTATTTATCTTTTAATTTGCTTTTCTTTTTAATACCTGTATGGGGATAGGTATCTTTGTGGTCCTTGCTTGTAAGGCGAATATTTTTCATCTCGTATGCCTTGCTCTTGGTACGGTGACTGATCTTCACCTAAAATATAAACACTGTCACTCAAAAAGCGACCTCTCTTTAAAATTCGTAGATGGGGACCTAAATGCAAAAACCATGTAAATATTTTACAAACAGGTGTATTGACCCTTGAAAATGACTGATAAATTATAAAAATAACTTTGACATTTGCTTATTCAGGTAGTAACAAATGTTTAGAATTTAAAAGTATATATTAATTATTATGCAGTGGGCGGATCCAGCGGAGCCAGAAAGAGGGGCCCAATGCAAGTTCAGTTACGAGACTTTAACAGGAAAATGATAACAATAGGCATTGGTCTGGGAAAATTTTTCTCTACAGATTTCTCTAATGCACTTTTAGTGCACCAAAATTGTGAAAAATATATTTTTTGGTTTCACAAGGGTGGTCCGTCTGGTAGGTCCCTTGAATCCGCACCTGTTATGACAAAGACTTATGGCATTTTACAAGGGTAGCTTCTTTTTTAAGCATGATGTAAGCCACTTTTTTAAATTTTGTATCGATTTTTACAACTAATCTGGTACTTCAAAATGAAGAATATATTCTCAAAAATAATTTTTATGACTTTTAGTAAATTTTTTAAAAGACAATACATCTTTAAACTATGGATTCTCAAAAATTACACTTCAAGCAATGAGATACATGCCATCATGGCATGATTCAATATTTCAACATTAAATATGTCAACATATTTCTGATGTTGACATACTTAATATTGAAATATTAATATTTATAAAAATAATATTAAGACATTTATATTGCATCAATTCAAATCATATTATCAAAGGTGGAGTAGACTAGATGTTGGACAGTCAATAACTTGCAACTCCCCTAAGGGTCATGTCATGACCTTTGCAGTTACTATGTTAGCGCATATCATTCTGTCCACGGCAAGGTTCTTGTATGGACCAGTACACCGGGGTAACCCCTACTCATCCCGAAAAAGGCACTGGGTTCTTTTAAGTGCACACGAACCATTGTATACACTTGGCCTACGCTTTGTAGTCCTTATCCGAGAAGACTTGTTCCACCACAGGAAGCATGGTGCGA
Source organism: Nesometra sesokonis (assembly GCA_025631205.1). Taxonomy (NCBI): domain Eukaryota; kingdom Metazoa; phylum Echinodermata; class Crinoidea; order Comatulida; family Antedonidae; genus Nesometra; species Nesometra sesokonis. Next base: position 6,628 of record JAOTQE010104818.1, read on the forward strand.
GCGGGCATCGAACCTGTCCTGTTATTTTTGCTATGGTTCACGGTTCCCTGCCTTAACCGCTCGGCCATACGACGATATTGAATCCTGATACAATATTGTGTATTATTCCTATGAAATTATTCATCATCTAGGGTCTATGGAGTGTCTGTACACAGTACAATATGTTTCTGTTGCAGAAACACTAGGTAATATACATAAATTGAGGAAGTAGTATCTGTTGGCCACACTATTTAAAGAATAGTTAACATGAGGGATCCCTTTGAAAAAAATAACAGCCTCCAACAAGGTGGATCTACCATGTTAAATTACTAGGAGGATCTACTTAGCATCACAGAGATCTGCCTAGTAACTAGGTAGCAAATTTGTTGATGCTGTTGATACCGTAAGTTCAATAAGTAATTATTTATTATTTAATTAGTCTGAAGGTCTATTAATGGCTGTATTTTCCTATGTACTTGTAGGGCATTGCTGACCATGTTACCTTGGTAGCCTCCATTGAAAGGGGAGCTGACCTTGTGTTATTTGGTAATAATGGGATGATAGTAATGTGGTAGATTGGTGTATGGTAGTTTTTATAGAGTTAACCATGTTAACTACTTATATCTACCTTGTCACTACCATTATCTACCATGTTAACAGAGTTAATTTTTTCAAAGGGATGCCCTCCGTGTCATTTATGAGCAAACACAGGAAACATTCAAAAGAAATGTTGAGAAGCAAAAAGGTGCTAATAAAGGGCCACTAAAGGATCACCAGCCTCTTCCATTACTCAATTACAGTGTACTTGAGTTACAACGTAGGACCAAAACTTGAATAGGAGCTTGCAAATGACTTACTAATGTGACCGGATTGGTTCCTGAAACTCCTGGGAGATATGCATTTGTATGGTTGTGGTGGCTGATTCAGGGGGCGTAGATTTTTAATTGGTACTGTACATCTACCACAAAACATGCAAACAAAAAATATAAAATGAAAGCTGCAATAATGAAAGGAGAGTTATTAAGGAGGAAATAATAAACTTTATTTAGATCAAGCATTGACAAATGAAGGGAGTTGGTGAAGGAACATGCAAAACAAAGAAAGGTCCTACAAAATTAATGCTTTGTTTGCCCTGCCCTGCTTGAAATTTTAGGATAGGGGTAAGTGGAACAATTATTTAAAGGTAAAAAATGACCTTGCATAACAGTTATTGAAGTAATTTGAAGGGCTTTATTAACAATTTTGAGTGAAACACCAATTAAATAAAAATATATATGAAAAAAAACATTTAAGTCTTTTTCACAAGGGTAGAGAGCAAACAAAGTACTATTTTTAGGCGGAGTCCAGGCTTTCAAATTTTGTTTGAAAAAACTTTGATATGTCGGCATATGGTCACGATGACATCACATCAGGACCATAAAAGGATAGGTCCTTACCATATACGGGTATATAAAAGTTTTTTTGTCAAATAATATTTGATAGTCTGGACTGAGTTTAAAGTTTAGTCCAGACTATCAAATTTTATTTCATATACCCATATATAGTAATGATATGTCCATGTATGGTAATGATGTGATTTTTGTCAAAGTCTGTCTGGATTGTGCCTTAGGCATAGTGTTAATAAGTGCATGGATGAAAATAAACACACTGCTCCCAAGTCTCCAGGATTGTCCTGGAGTCTCCAGGAATTTTGGGTCATCTCCTGGGCTCCCGGAATTATCAAATTTTCTCCCGGAATTTAGTTTTCTTCAGGAAATTCTCCAGGTTTTGAAAAATCTTCACAATGAGACCATGTTTTTTGCCTATTTTTGAAAATACTGGTTGATAACAAGGAAATGAAAAGTTTAGCAATGCTTTATTTATGAATACGCCATACCTTAAAACTGAAAAAAAAATCAGAAACTGAGCGATGTGTTTAAACAAGGATGTTTTGCACACATTTTATAAAGTGTACAAATTACAAATGGTGTATGGACGACCACACGAAAACCTCCAGGAATCCTGTTTTTACAACTTGGGACCTCTGTAAACAAAATTCTGATTCTTTTCAGTTCTTTTCAAGAGCCCATTCTAAACCTCATGGGTCACACCGAGTCAGTATCCGTCAGAGTTTATAGCATAGAAGTAATGAGAGATAGGTCTCAAACCTGAACATTTTTAAATGCAATTCCAATTCCTAATTGAAACGTCATCTTGTCTTATTTTTATAGTTTAAATCAAAACAATTTGAGCTTGCATTCACATAAGGAAAGTTTTGTAACAACACTTAAATTTACAGTATGCAAATACAATAACACATTACTGATATTAACACCCAGTTGCACTATACTACCATGAACTTGAGGCAAACGAAGGGTTAAGAGCTTGTCTTACTTTTCACCCATTTCTTCAATAAAGACAGTAACTGGTCCATTTGACGAAGAGACATCTTGAATGTGGGCATTGAAAAATTTTGAAGCATCATCTAAATGTACCTGGAAAACAATTAAAAAACAATTTATTCCCCTTGACCCACTGAAGGGGGGGGGGGAAGAGGGTATTGCAATGAGTTGCATCTGTCTGTCTGTCTGCATCCATATCCCAAAAACTATAGGGCCGATTTACTTCAAACTTTTTAAACAATGTCAGAACCAACCGTAGCTAGGTCCTCTCGAGGTTTGGTGCTGTTCCACCTTATCATATATATTCTGGATTCTGATCTACTGTATTTGATTTTGTCTACTGTCCTCTATTAGTATTGAGACACACTATCTAAAAATAGCACATTCCATAGATAACCGTTCTTGACCCCATGAACAGTATAGGCTACAAAGTGATTTATTTTATTCTGTGGCCTCAAGTCAGTCATTATCTCCATTGTGCAAGAAGTATTACCCAGGCTCAGAGTTCTAATTTTTTAGCTAATTTCATGGCTCAAAATGTTTATTGTTTTATGTACTATTGAAAGGTAAAGAATTACTACCTTATTGTATGGATACCTAAACTGTGCTGTATAAAGGGGTCAGTCTATGTATACGCCTTGTTTCAAGGGGAATTCATACATTCTACAGCAAAAAGCTGGGCTGGGTATTTTGTGTCATTCCCTGATGGAACTTCTGATTATATTTATGTACATCTGATGACATTAATTGATTAGATATTGAATTGATATAACCTTTAAAAACAGTATGTGATAAGCTTGATGTTTTTGGTTTTTAGGTTCCCTTTAATACAAAAAAAATCCAGTTTTAATATTTCTCAGCCTCAATTGGTTTTTTTTTTTAGCAATTTGAGTCTCATTGTTCTTATAAAGTGTGTTCTTTAAAAAAAAAGTGTATTTGGCATGTGGGCAATCTAAATTTGCTACTTTAGTACAGTCTCTAGTAACGAATTTCAGAAAAACAGTCAAGGGTGTAATCGTTTATGATTGCTTGTTTTAAAATGATTTTATTTTGCGGTACACCTTCCAGCAAGTTTACTAGGGAGTGCATGGATTTCATAGGTGGAGATTTACTGCAAGTCCTTAACAGTATCCATAAGGATTAACTCAAGTATAGTGGCCAAAATACCTATTAATACTTTCATGGATTTTAAAATTCGTCAACACAGAACAATAAATCTTAAAATTAATGACATAAAAATCATTCAAACCCAAGAACTTAAATATCTCGGAATAATAATAGACCCTATGCTTTCATTCCATTCACATACACGCAATCTTCGTACCAGGCAATCTCCATCTTAGCTTGTGCACATAAGTTCACTGACACATGCACATCTATCGCCCTTTACAACACTATCATTCTTTTCCATATTGATTACTGCTGCAATGTGTGGGGACCTAGATCCGAATCCAATATCAATGCTATACAAAAAATGCAAATAAAGTTTTTATGTAAATTTTAAACCTAACTATATCAACCATAGGCCTAATGATATATTTTTTAATTTTATATTTTTTATTATGTGCTTGTTTATATGTGTAGAGGGCCTCATACAAGTCAGCCCTATTCTGTACGCTGTTTTGAGCCACCCTTTGAAAATAAAGTTTACTAAAAAAAAAAATTTTAAATAAATGGGGTGAAACTTTGATGGGGTTATACAGTGTCTGTGGTAATTTACAGAAGGTGGCTTCTTACGAGAGCTACTAAATGCACTGCTTAGATAGTATAAAAAAATAGGCTTTTGAATGAGTGTCCGTTATGGGACATGTCCGCTTTCGAGAGGTGGAGGTTAAACTGTAATAGTAGTGAATGTTAAATTAAATACTTTGTAATTAATATTGAATATATTAACATACAGTATTATTAGTAAAATAATTTGGTATATTTGTATGTTTATGATACAAATTAATAATATTTACTTACTAAGCATTTATCTCCAAGGGCATACTGCATACCAGCAGAAATAAGATACTCACGATGCTGTTGTTCTAAAAGGGAAAAACATCACCATTACATTACATTACTTCAATCAGTTGAAAATAATAATAATATCTACTAGCAAATAAACCTCAATACACAAATTAGCAATGACCTGTGTGACCTGTGATGTCACAAATATTTGCTCTAATGGGTATAAAATCAAAACAAATGTTGCCCAACAATTTGGCTAAAATTCATATTGAAGTTAGCAAGTATGATCATTTTTTAAGCATTCGTAAAGCTTTTGCTTGGTCTTAGATTTAGTAGAACATAGTTGAGTGGTTTTAATTTATATTTACATGAACAAAAAAATAGATTTAATAATAATGAGTGTAATTTGGAATTACACTCAAGCACTCAGCTGAGCTAAGCTTCTATGTGCACTAGCACTAGATCAGCACTGTTTGAATGATGGAGGCCTAAAACTATTTATAGTTACCAACCAAGTTCAATTCATTCCAATTTATTAAACTAAACATAGCTAGTGAGAAAAAGATGTGTGAATATACTGTAAAGCCCTAAATTTTAACGTGCCCTTAATTTTCACAAATTTTGCGATGACACGATGATCGCGAAAATTAAGGGCTCGCGAAAATCGCGAAAATCTCGAAGATTTTTTTTTGTCAAAAATGATTGACAAAACATAACATGTGATAATGACAATGTATAGTATACAATAAATAATCCGCTTGTTTCTTTTTGCTTAGTTTACAATTATTCATGAATTGCAAATAAATAGGCCTACTACAACAAGACAGTAAAAATATACATCACATGTAGACCTAGGCTCTTAGGGTCCTATGCCTTTTGCATTGTCGTTCACCCTCACGATGGTCTCCGCTAAGGTCCCTAAGATGAGACGGTCGTTCAAAAAACATGTTTATTTTGTGAAAATAATAATTTTGGCACTATTCGAAGATATATAAGTAATAAATGTATCGGTTTATGAGTTTTGGTTCCAATATCTCCTTCTTTCTGGTCTATAAAACCGATCCAATTTGAGAGGAATCCGTGAAAAAAATTCCAAAGAAAAAGTTTTGGTGGCGCTATAACATCCGACACGCTTCGCTTCCCGGTTGATAGATTACGAGTCACATGGGCAATGGAAAATAACTTTTAAAATAGGTCTAGGCCGCTAGATAATAGAAGAGGTAGGTGTATCGGGGCCTAACGCTGTCATCATCAATGGACAGGTACTATTAATTTTCAAAACTACCATCATTATCATCGACCCAAAACAAGTTTATGAACAAATAAAAGTGATTGTGTTAAACGTAGAAATAAGCCTAAGGTCAAAATCGCGAAAATAATAATTGTTAAAAATGCCTCATCGTGAAAATAAAAGTTCGCGAAATGTTTCAAATTGTGAAATCGCGAAGATTTATGGCTGTGAAAATTTAGGCCTTTACAGTATCCCAATGGTTCGGAAAGATTTTCCAACAAAGAAATACAAATAAGCTTTAAAGTTGGCCTTTTTGACACAGTGAACAGTGCCCTCGGTTTGTAATTGAGTCTATTACCAAGGATCTTACAATTAGTAGAGCAGTTAGTGCCACAAAAATGACGAAGTTGTGCATTTTTATACCAAAGCATGAAACTTGGCACAAATTGTCTCCAATATGTGTAGATTCAAAATAGATGTGGTGCCAAAAGTTTTAATGTCCGCTATGGCCGCCATATTGAATTCAACATGGCGGCCATAAATGATAACTGAGTGCTATATCTCATCAACAACAAGCCGTAGAGACTTGATTTTGTCCCAAAATGTTTGCAACATACAGGCTTCTATTAGCTCTAGTGGAACATTTTGTCAAAAAATGACCGCAAATGTCGTTTCTGTAAATTTGACCTTTGACCTCATACATTCATACTCCGTAACCACTGGGTATAGAGATTTAATTTTAACGGCATATTATTCAGAACCCATACAATTATATTTGTTGCAATGAAAGGTTTTGCCAATAGAAGACCAGAAAAGTTATTTGAAATTCAATTACTGATGATTGTAGTTTGGTTTAACTGGGGCGGATCCAGATCCCGCCAAAGGGAGGGTGGGGAGAGCGCACTTTTCTTGTTTACCAGTTCGGGTGGGCTTGGTTTTTACTTTTTTCCTGACGAGCAAAACAAAAAAGGTAATTTCTCCATTTTGGTGCCCTGGTGCCCCTTTTTTGACCGTATTTAGGGTATTTCTGGTAAATTTTTGACCCGGCACACCTAATATAAGGGTGGGGGCGCAATTACGTTTTGGTGCCTCCCCCTAAATCCGCCCCTGTTTAAGTACACATAGATCAATACCACTTTAGGCATGCTGCGATCGGAATTAGCAATGTTTTTTAATAAATGGATAGTTTGGACCCAAATTAGCCTCAGATTTTCCAAGTAGGCCTAAAAAATATACCTTGTTCCATATATTTGGGAAATATCAAGATCGATAACACAACGAGTGACAACTGAAATAAAGTAAACTTTTTAAGTATACAACAAGTTAAAGCTACATCGATTTCAAATATAGTTTAGCAATAGTAGCATACTTCTATTTTTAGTTAGACGCCTGGAAACAGCAATGTATTTTAAAGGAATCAGTTCGTACATATGGGTGCTTAAAATGTGTCGTTTTATG
>JAOTQE010104829.1:0-13628 GCA_025631205.1 Nesometra sesokonis
TCACTTATAGCTCCTCAGAATGTTCCGTTACCCCCAAATTTTATTGCACATTCTGGGAGCCTATGACCTGTAGATAGCATATCATTAGCCATCGACGGTGCCAGTAACTTGTGACGTCACCGATTCGTCATCTACTTTGAAAAATTGTGACTTTTAATTTACTTAATATTTGCTATAGTTATGTGAGATTATCTCGGTAATCGGCCATCGATTTTCTTCGAAATTTTGATATTTTAGAGCAACAGCGTAGATTGGAATTGAAAAGTGGAGGGTACAAAAACAAGAAGTTGAAGTGGTGGCGCCAACGTGGGGGGTCCGCCGGGTGGGCGTGGTTCCCGGTTTGATTTTGACGAGCAAAAATTCTATTTTCCTATTTTTGGGGTCAATTATACGATATTTTTATTGTGAAATACATCAAAGGGTTACTGCTTTTTTAAACTTTTACATTTTTTTCATACCTTTACCAAAAAGTGGGGGAACAATTGATATCATGCCCCCCCCCCAACATTGAAAAGTGGGGGCGACGTGTCCCCCGTCCCCCACAAATCGACGCCCATGTTTTTGAGTTAAGATATGTCTCTTTGTTTACCAGTTCTTTTAGTTTAAATTTGACTACGCTAAAATTGTTAAATTGTGACGTCATCTACGCGCACAAGTTTTTCTTTTACCCTATTACCTAATCAAACATATCTTCATAACAAATTGCCATTTGTCAATCATAATTAGAGAAAAGAAACTTCAAGTCCATGTGCACATTTTGGTATCTTAACATCCAGTGTGTGCAAAACTGTGCGCGTGTCCGCGAGCGTAATTTTTATTTGAATGAAAAAAAAATGTATTATGAATCGATAATCTTTGAGGCCAAAGTTCGGCACTTTGGTCTAAAGGTCAAATTTTTATGGATAAGATATTCTGAAAGAATATTAATCGTAGATATGATTACATGTATGCAAATGTAAATATGTCTTTGTGTCGTTGCCATAATTGCATTTTAATTTAACATAGTAAAATCGTAATGGTATTTGATCATATTAATTTACGGCATATTTCCATTATTATTCGTCAAAATTCTTTTAAATTTCAGTATGTTAAGGCGGAAACAATTTTTGTTCTAAAAAGTACAACTCTTTTTCCATTCACTTTGCATTTTGACCACGTCATTATAGTCTAAACGTGAAATTAACTAAAAGCAACTGCGGATCAGCTGATTCGTCAAAGTGATTAGTTCAATTCTAGTTTATACTAACTCTTTATTCAACTGATAGGGAATTGTATTAATCACGAGTGCCTTAAGAATATTTTGAATTAATAAATTTGATTTCAGTTAAAATAGCAACACATTTTGACAGCAAACTCTTTAATATTGATGCTTTGAAACTGAAGGTATGATGTTTTATTTTTAAAATAATGACCGGTTTTATAATTTAGATTGCTAAGTTAAATTTAAGATGGAAATACAAATACATTAATTTGTACTAAATTGTTTATGTGCTGGTCTCCTACATTTTTTTTATCAATAGTATTATTTCGCGGGTTTGAATGATAGAACAAATAGAAGCTAACATATAGTCTCAATCTTTTTTGCTTGATAAAACCATATCTGTTAAAATTCCTCCCTTCTCATCAACATAATAAGTGGGAATCCGGAATCGGCTCTTGAAAGGAAGCAATCTCTACGACCAGTGGTTACAGAGATATGTGCCACGTCAAAGTTCAAATTTACGAAAACGTCATTTTCGGCGTTTTTTTGGAAAAAATGTTTCATTAGAGCAAATAGAAACTTGTATGTTGCGAACAGTTTATAACCCAAATCGTTTGTGACCGCCAGTTTTAATCCAAGTGGCGGCCATAGAGGACATTAAAACTTTGGACACCGCATTTATTTTGAAACTGCACATATCCGAGATACTCTGTGCTAAGTGTCATGCTTTCGTATTAAAATGCAGAACTTGGGCATGTTTGTGGCATTAACTGCTGTACTATATTGAATTATACCAAATTTCTTCAGGCTGCCCCTAATTCGGAATTTTGAATCGGCCACAAATGGCGGTGAAGGAGAAAAATGGAGATGTCTTTGGTGTGTTTGTGTGTGGAGAGAGGAGTTTAACTTTAACAGTACCTCTTTACTGAACAGGCATTGTGAAAGCCAAATCAGCAGGCCTTGGAACGAGTTCAAAATTACGTGTATGTACTCTGTCGCATCGGAATCATCGAACACCACAATTACTCCAAATATACACAGTAATCCAACAGCAGGAGTAAGGAGCAAGATGTGCCATAGCATAATTCTTAAAATTAAGAGATAAAAGTTAGTTACTGTATGTCTCTAGAAGAACTTATATTAGTCAACTACTAAACCCGACTAGTCAAAGTCACCAAAATCAGGACATAAACTGAACAAAATGGACTGTCCGATTGGTGGTCTGTTTGGTTGTTGTTGAATGTCGTTGTTTAAAACTGCGTTTTTATACGAAAACAAGCAACGCCATGATATGCTTGTTAGGCTCTGTCTCTCGGTCGGTCTCGCAATCGCCTTGACTGTAGGAACCTCGGAGAGACTAAAAAATGTTACAGTTTAAGTGTTAATTGTGAACAATTATATCTGTGCTAATTTCATTTAATTCGTTGCACAGATCAACGCTAGTATTTATAGTATTCGTTTCTAACCTCATTCGTTTCAATGCTTCCCTTTCGCCTTCAGTTTGGTTGGGTAACTTCAATTTCTTGAAAGCCACGTATCCTATAACGCAAATCTGTACGGAAACAATCTATAGGAAAAGTGCATATTAATAAATAAATCTGGCTTGTTAAATATATGCACAATTGAATGATATAAAGCAGCGGAGCTCGAAAAAAGGGGGGGCGATGTCAATTTGGACAAACACAAGTGTGAAATTTTAACAGTAAACTGATAACACTAGGCGTGAGTTCAGGGCCCGGGAATTTTTTTCTGTACAGATGCTCTCTGGTGCATTTTTAAAGGTCCAAAGTGTTCCAAAAATACTATTTTCCGAGTCAATGGGGGATCCATTGGGCCCCCATCCCTTAGATCCGCGCCTGATGTTTATTCTTTTTGAGTTACTGCAGTAATTTATGTCTGTCAAGTCCGCTGCAGTTAATGCAGTTACCTACTGTGTTCGTTTTCTTTGATAACTGCACTTAACAAGGTAACATCTCGACATATTAGATTGTTCAGCTAGTGAACATTGTAACTGTATTACTGCGGCAGCCGCAACAGAATAATTTTGACATGGTCCTTAAATTAGACTGACTTATGAAATTTGGAAACTACAGACGTATGCCTATTTTAGTTAATTGTTAACCCTTGAATTGTTTAAGATGAAGAAACAGTCCAGGACCATACCCTGTATTTTTGGCGCAATAATACACATAATATCTTTGTTATTATTGTTTCGCCGTCGTTGTCGTGGCGATTGGCGCAACTGCTGCTGTTGATCAAACAATTTGCAGGACAGTATACGTAGTTTTCTGTGGAATTTTTGTTAACGCTGTTTATTTATAGTATTTTTGAAATTATCAGCTTCGTGGTGATTTTACATGGTTGGGTGTGAAGATTAGGCCTATTAGTTCAAAAGATTGTACAAAAATAAGTAGCGTGAGTAAAAGGCAAAGTTACTAACAATTTGGTATCATAAAATAGACCGAATTAGCGATGACCTGTGACGTAACGAAAACTTGCCGTCTTGGGGGTAAAAACCAAAATCACACTGAGAAGTCCCATTGCGAATGTTACCCAACAATTAAGTTGAAATACAATATTATTCAATTTAGAAAGTATAATCATTTTAAAGCATTATTGAACATCTGCCTTAGTCTTAGATTAAGTAGAACCCAGTTGATTTAGTTTTAATTTACATTCACAAGGAAATAAAGCATAATTTTAGCTATGCCAAAAGTTGGCACTCCGTTGATCCACTCAGGAGACCAAGCCGCTACGTGCAATAGTGGGTCAACACTGTGTGGGGGCCTAAAACCATTCCTAGTTAGCAGCCAATTTGAAAGGTTTATTCCTTTCCAGTGTAAATAATTTTAAGCGTAGCTAGTGAAAAAATGATGTGGGGATGTATCCCAACGGTTCGCAATGAGTTACCAACAAAAAAATACAAAGAATTAGCTGATCCACAATTGCGGATCAGGTATTGTTATTGTCTGAATCAAATTCTTTGTTTTTCTTTCTTTCCTTCTATTTTTTACGGGATATCTCAAAATTGGAATGAGCTATTAACACGAAATTTTCAAGAATAACTAGATATTGAACTCGTCCTGCGGACTAGTTAGCTGATCCGCGGTCATCCGATAGCCAACAGTGTCAACTATGATGTAGCCATCGCATTTTAACTTCTGCATAAAATGATAAAAATTGAAGAGGTAACAGAATAATTGCTTAAATAAATTACCTTCTTCATTTGACCACACCTAATGTCGGTAAAAAATCACGACGGAATTCGAACTCTCGACCCTGCATTCATTAGAAGAGCGTTCTGACGATTCGACCCATACATGTGATGATTTCTGTTAATGGTTTTGTACGGTACTTCGTCCCAAACCTGCTAACGACCTATAGCAAACTATTTTGAGCATTCACGGTTTTTAAAACACGCGTACGTGTAATTTACTTATTAGAAATTAAAAATGGAAGACCTAATTAAGTATATTACTTAAATATTTCCTTACTCACTTATTCAAAAAGAACACAAATTTAATGAAAAAAAAAACCAAGGAGGGGTTCGAAAGAATTTCTTCAAAAGATAAGAAAAATAAACAAAATGCGTGTTCGAACCAACAATCTTAACATCATTACATCAGCGTCCTAGCCGACCGACCCAAACACACGCTGTTCTAGGAATGGTATTGTACAGTACTTGGTACTAAATCTGTTTACAGGTTGTAAACGTTCATTTTGAACATATACATTTTAAAAAGCACGCGTACTGCACGTTTTCAAAAATGTAGTAAATGAAAGACGCATCGAAGGATGATAATTTTTAACGCTTTAACATACTAACTAAAATTTGAATGCAAAATGAGCAACGATAAGGAAGATACCCACAAATGAAAATCGAATATATATTATGTAATAGTTTTCAAAATAGTTTTTGAGTTTATATGTATAATTAATGACGTAAAATCTACCGATAGGCCAAAATTATGCATTAAATCATATTTACATCTCCAAAGCTACCAAAATGTGCAATAAAATTTGGGTGTAACTAGCCATTCTGAGGAGCTCTTTCTAATTACATGTATCCCTGTTTTTTTTTTAAATATTGCATTATTTTGATCTTTTTAAAGCACGCGCACGGGCGCGTTATGTCAAACGTACAGAAATAAATGTTACATCGAAGAAAGATAATTTAAGCTGTAACATACTGAAAATTGACGGAAATTCGAGTAAGGATAAACAAGTTAAACATCAAATAAAAATAGAAAATATTACGTAATAGTTTCAATATAATTCATTGAATTGATATGCTAATTAGATTACGTAACAATATCTGATAAGGTATATTCTCAAAATATATTACATCTACATCTTTTCATCTTTCGAATGATGTAATAACATTTGGGAAATGCGCAGGTAACAGTCATCTAGTTCCATTCATGTTTCATTAAATGGTATTGTAGTTTTCTACATTAGCTGTGACTTGTATCTCATTACCTGAGAGGCAATTTGAGTTTTCTACATTAGCTGGGATTTGTCTAAATAAGCTGTTGAGTTTTCTACATTAGCGGTTGTTTTGTACATTAGCTGTTGTGTCTTGGAGTGAAGACGTACAAGACACATTTGATAAAATTTGCATAGTAATAAATTTGAGAATTCTATGTTGAAGTTTGGTTGTCCCAACTAAGTTCTATCAGATTAAAGTGGTTAAATGTGGCAGAAGTAACATTTCGTTAGATTCAATTCTAATCAGAGCAATTAGAAGCAAAATCGGCCTAGAAATGACAGAGAGGAAGCAAATCTTATCATTTCGAGCACACACACACACGCGCACCCGAATTCGTTCGGTGGGTACAAAAACCAATTTCACTTATATTGCACTTATGTGTAGTTGTGATGATTGTGTGATTATTGAAGTTACCAAAATATTCCGTCATCGTCATTGTTATTGAAGTACCAATTTTGCCGTAACATGTTACGGCACATTTTAGTACCTGCACATTTTGGTAATTTACCAAATTGTGCAATTTACCAAATTGTGTCGTAACATGTTACGGCAAAATTTGATAACTCTACACTGTGGTAATTTACCAAAATGTGCAATTTACAGACTACATTCTAGTCGTGGTATTGAGCTTAATTGTTAAACTGCTATAGGATGCACTGTGCTGTGCGCTACCATAGAGACTCAATGGTCTCGGATTCGATCACATGCATCGCAAATGTGTTTATTTTTTGTCTTGGCTAGAGGTTTGATAGAAAACTTGATAGTGCGCCATCACTCGTATGATACGTTTTGGTACAACACATGTGCACGTTAGGGAACGCAGTACACTCTTCAGTGTATGGAATTGTCTCCTTATGTACCACCCAATCAAAACCAGAAGAACCAATTGGAAACAAGTTTTCGGGTTTATAGGATACCCTAGGTGTATCACACCAAATTACCCAACAATACAATCCAAACCAATTAGGATGCGAATTAATTTTTTAAGACTGAAGTGTTGCTTATGATGCATAGATTATTATTAACTAGTTAGTGAATATTAAGGTATAATAAAATGTTTACGAATATTTAAAACTAAGATATCGTACACCAATGTCAAAACTTTACTTATTTTATGATTTTGATTGTTCCTTTTTTATTTTCACAACAATAAGCTTAATTTTATTTTTAGCTATTAGGCCTAGAACGCCTTTTAATGACTTTTTTAAACAGTCAACGTATTCTAAATTTCAGCTTGATTTTTCTTATATTAGTGATTTATAGGACTATTTTAAAGCTGTTTTTTTTGTCCATATTTTTAGGATTTTAAACGACTTTATATTTCCCTCTTTATTTAATGTATTATACTGTACCACATTTTTTAACTTGTTTTTAAATCAGGTTCATATGGAAGAGCAGTAGCAGTAGATTTGGTCAATTTTATTGTACATATAATTCATTGAATATGTATCCTGTATAAATATTTTACCAATAAAATAATTTTAATTATTTTATTTGTAAAATATTTATTTAAAAATAAATGTACAATTATAACGTTAGGAATCCTTATTTTTTATAATCAAAAGGCAATGACTTACCGTTACGGATAACATAGAATCCAAAAGCAGCAATAAAAACTCGAACAACTGTCATTGTCATTTTGATATTTTGTGTTCTAGAAGAATATAAATAATGTTAAAATCTTTAAATCATACATTACAATTTTTTCTTTCATTAGGCCTATTTGTAAAATATCAATTTTACTCGATTGAAAATGACATTTATTATGAAACATAATGTCACGTATACGCCTCTTTTTAAGGGCTTTAAATTGCAATTTTTAGACATTCCTTTATTTATGTTGGAATAAAACATATTTCACAATATTGATAAAACAAAACTTTTAAAAACCACTCCTCGCCATTCATTCTTCTCAGGGAAATATTTGGTGGATAATAGATACACAAATAAAACAAAATTGTGTATAACTTGACCAATCTAATATCTACATTGATAATTAAAATTATCCAATATACCAGTCAAAATTGTCATAAAGATATATTCTTGCTATTAAAAAGTAGGCCTAAATGATAAGTATGGCAACTATATTCCTAAATAAGTAGTTCAATACACATGTTATAAACGCTTAATTACTTTAAGCATGTTTTACACTTAGGCGAATTTCTTCGCGCAACGCGAAATTTTTCGAGAACACGCATGCACCGTTAATATTTGTTGTCAAATGGATGATTTGCTGCATCGCCGTGGCGCTTCGCTTCTTATTGCCGCGACGAAGAAAGTGACTTCGACCAGTTTCTATTCTGTCACTGCGAGCCATAGCAAAAAAAAAACCCGCTGTCCAATCAGATCAACAGAAATGTCCACGTCATTGAAAGTGGTTCCATTTGCCAAAGTCAAAATAGAGTAATTCGATAAGCAAAAAATGAAAGCGGGAAAGATCACGTGATATATCGAATTCTAGTAAATCAATGACTCGATCTCGCGAATTTTTTTTTTGAGGCGAAAAAAAGTTCGCCTAGTGTAAAACAGGCTTTAGTTATTTTTAAATTCAAACTTTAACGATTTTACTTCATGATTAACAGATGATTTACACTTCACTTGTTAAATTTGACATTTATCTAAAATCAGTAATATTAATAATGTAAATAAAGTAGTTACAGGCTCATATTTTAGCTGTTATGTATGTATTATGGCTATAATTAATAATGATTTAGGCTTTTTGATACAAACTTTATAGATCGTTGCTTAAAATAAGTAAACCTAGGCCTGGTGTCTAATTAAGTAGTTAAAGAAACACGTTACATGTTAAGCTAAAGCTCAAAAGATTTTAAGAACTTCCCTCTATTTTAGCCTATAATTTAGTGGTTGTTTTGTACTTACATTCTGTATGACACAACTTAATAAACGTAGTCTATACTAGTAGTTTAAATTTCCACAATGTTACCTCACCGTTTCTAGATTAATGGTAAATGTGTTTCATATGAAAAGTACCGTTAGTTGCTTTTTTCTATCTGTCAGTTTTCTATTGGTTAAGCATCGTCGTTTTATTTAAAAAAATATTAAACACAATGAAACTTCACAGCTTTATATTTTATTGGATGATATGATACTTGATTACCATCATCACGTTCACGTCATTAGACGTTTGGCGTCGGATATTTTATTTGTGTAATAAGGCATTTAGTCAATTTATAATAGTGAGGTTACGCAAATTTACAGAATACGATAACGAAAACAAATATCATATCATATCATGATGTACGTCACACTTCCATTTTTAAAGTTGCTAAATGTATTTAGAATACATACAATTTTCAACCACGAAACGTTGATGATCGTCCCAAACTACTGACCAACTGTGACAGATATTCAATTCTTTTCAAACGTTACAAGAATTTGACTTATTATCCGTTTTTGTTTTCGTGTATTGTAAAATTGAAAAACCTCACTATTAAGAACGATAGCTTCAAATCTTAATGATGAACTTTAAGAAGTTATTTAAAAAGGTTTCGAAGAGAGGAACTGTATTCTAGTCGATTATTATGCTCCCGCTTGTTTCCCCCATTCTAGTTGGAAGACTAATGGATAAACATCGGGTCGCACAATTTTGAATAAAACGGGCAACCACGCCCACCCGAATCTACGTTGACATGAAAGTGCCCCCCCCCCCTTTCGGTGGATCTGGATCCGCCCCTGAATAACGTGTCTAGATTTGCATACAGTAGACACTGACAGCTTCGCTTTCTATTAAAAATAACTAATTGTACTGTAAAAGAACAAATTAAGTAAAAAGATCACTTTACTTTCACACGTCGTCAAAACAACATGTAGACCGTCTTCCTTACAACTAGTAAACGTGTGGCTAACGACGTCTGGCGAGCGCTGATTTTGTTTCTCCACAAAATTTAATGATACCACCACATTTTCTACACGTACACGTACCTAAGCAACGTGTGGCTAAACCTCTGTAATGCTAATCTAATTATAATTGCCAATGTGTATTATAGTCCATTCAGGATATGCAAATTCATATTTACCTTAATGAGAAATACTTTTAAAATTGTGACAAGAAACATACTATCTGACATTTCACCTGTTTAATACATAATTCTTAATTACCTGTTAACACAATACCTCATTATTCAAAAAATTAATTTAAAAAAAATATGTGTACTTGATGTCAGGATTCACATGGAATATTAATTAATTTTTTTGAATAATGAGGTATTGTGGTCAAAAATCCGGTTTTTACCAGTGCGTAATGACTGGGCAATTTTTGTTAGAGGGCGTTTTCCAAAATGGCCGCCAGTATATTTTGACCCTTATATCTTGGTAATCACTGATCGTAGAGAATTTTGATCTCAAATTGTCTGCGATATACACTGTAATGGAAATGTTTGTGAAAACATGTCAGAAAGTGCAATTTGACACATATAACCACTGGGTGCATATATTCGAAACTGGTCACAAATCGATCAGGACATGCAAGTTTATATTCACCTTAATAAGAAATATTTTAATATAATGACCAGAAACAAACTTTATGTTCTTTGACCTGTGTAATACATCATTCTTAATTAACGATTAAACTTAATTGACAAGTGGTTAATTAATCGCTATTCATATACAGGTTCACATTTGGATCATAAATTGTTCACAACATATATGTTCCTAGTATTAGCAGTAATGGAAATATCTGTCCAAAAATTACCGGAGGCGCAATTTCTCACACATTTGACCTTTGACTCAATCATCGCTAACTACTGGACGCATAGTTTCAAAATTGGACGCAATCCATTCAGGATATGCAAGTTCATATTTACCTTAATGAGAAATACTTTTAAAATTGTGACAAGAAGCATACTATCTGACATTTCACCTGTTTAATACATAATTCTTAATTATATGTTAACATTATCACTATTCCAGGGATCCATACTTATTATTATTATTTATTTACTTTGAAAACTGACATAAAATGCCATTTTTGATCTGCTGACCTTTGATGTACTGTAGAGATTTTGTAATCAAATGTCCATTTAAAAATGATGGTGTACATCTTACATGTGTCTTACATAATCATATAAGTAACGAAAAATACAGAAATAAAGTCACCCCATTACCAGCTCTTTAGGATCTAACATTGTTAATTGTAGATAGGACACCTAGATAAATGTTATTGGCGGCAGCGGCGCCAGCGGCGGCGATGATGTCAGTATTGTTTTATCATGTTGCATATACATCTAAGAAAAAGAGAATTAAGAGAAGAGAAAAGAAGAGAAAAGAAAATATTGGCCGTTACCTAAAAAGAAAAAAGCCGGCCACGATAATGCATTTGATACTGCTTCGCTTCTGAGTTGTATGTATGTGATGAAAGGCCTTCTTGATCTGAAGTAGTTGGAATAAAAGAAGAGGATGATGTTACTAAAATAAAAAAACAGTGGTATGAGGATCAAATCAGAGTTAATAAATACATTTAGATGGCTTAAAATATCAGCAGCTCTTTCAGCAAATCACGAAAACCAACTAATAGCAAAGTAGAATTATTTCTGGGATATCAGATATGTTTGATGCACCTCGTTTACCTACTAAAATGAATTAAAGCAAACACATTTATTAGCAACAATTTTACACACAACACTCATCAACGTTAACGAAGAATCTTGTTACAATCACAAGATTCTTGTGAAAGACAAAGATGTAAATGCATATTCAGTGAGAGAAGAATTAACTTATGTAAAATTCTATGGGATCATTTGGTGTGCTACCACTAAAGTATTGTGCCAACAAGTGATTTCTTACAATAGTCAAGAGGACAATTTTCACTTCAAGGAAAGCCTTGCGTACCTACCACTTATGTCCGAAAGGTCTACTAATCAACTTCAAGTAAAAAAGTATAATGCATACTACAATCAATGACATACACGCCGCTGTGACAGGGAATTCCACTTATTATTAAACTAAATTATAATTAGTATTAAGTATTAACCAATGATAACCAACCTATAATGTGTGAAAAAATATTAGTATTAGAGAAAATTAATCCTAATTTATTTTCTAACTTACTACTTTCATCATTACTAAGTATATTTTGTAACCCTAAAATATACTGAAATGCTCTATAATTATCAATATGATCACATACATACTACACATCCAATCGGGAGGAAGTGACACTTATGATTATGGATGATACAATACAAGACTCATTGTTTTTAATTTTAATAAAATGTCTCCTGAATATATTGATGAAATGCTCAGATTACATGTCCCAGGACGTGACCTCCGATCAAGTGACGGGCTGTTCTTACACCAGCCTAAATCACATAGCATGTACGGAGACAGAGCCTTTTCTATTGCTGCTCCACGCTTATAGAACGCTCTTCCAAGTTCCATAAGGAAAAGCAAGTCCATTCACGTTTTTAAGAAATCACTAAAATTGCATCTCTTCACTGATGCTTATAGAAACTGAGTTTCTAATTTTTATTTTTAAATTAAAAACAAGAAAAATTAAAAAAAATCATATTAATGAGTCACCATTTCCTCCCAACGCAGCGTTGCTCTTTTAGCAGTGTACAGTTGTTGAGCTCTTGATTTATTCTTGGGTGAAACTTGCTAATACTGCATTTGAGTATCTGCTTATACACATATGAAGAAGCAACGCTGCCTTGAATGGAAATCGTGAAAATAGACTACGGCGATTTTTTTTAATGCCATTGCGCCTTGAGCACCTTTGGTGGAGATGAGCGCATTATAAATCATTATTATTATTATTATTATTATTAAGACAATCTAGTACAATTGGACAGAGTAAGAAATATATTTACATCTATGAGAAGCAGCTGTACTGAGTTGCTCTGGAAATTCTATGGACTGGTTTTTATGCGGATAAAAAGCACAGTGCAAAATTATTTACCAAACTCCCTACACTGACAAGATTACCTTCTACTGATGAAGCACTTGAACTCAATATTAAGCGAGCACTGTACATGTGGACAACTACTTCATAAGGATTCATGTAACGGGAGTACAGTATATATGCGTTATTCTACATGTTAAATGCAGTATAAAGGGCTCTTGTGCATACAACATCCTGAAGACACTATGTTATGAATGTACACATATATAGCACTTAGGCCTATATATAACTTCACGTCTTTATACTTTGACTGGAAACTTGATCAAGACATGATGACACATATACCAACTATGCTACCAGAAGTGACAGTCGCTGCTCCCAAAGAAATATTATATATATATAAACAAAGCAAATGAAACAAGCTACAACTTTTATTGAACATGGGAGCTCGTCTGGTTTCTCGTACCCATAGATTTGAGCATATGACACCAGTCCTAGTACGTAAACTTCATTGGCTTCCTTTTAAACAACGCATCATTTTTAAACTTATGCTGATCACATACAAATCACTAAATAACCAATCACCATCTTACATCTCTGATATGTTACAACGTAGATCTACATCTTGTAAACGATATATAAGATCGACAACCAATTCTTCAGTTTTGCTCACCCTTCCCAGTCGTCTTACAACGTATGATGATAGAGCATTTGCGGTTGCGGCTCCTAAACTTTGGAACACATTGCCCGATTTCATTGGTCAGTCTTCTTCTGTGAATATTTTTAAGACTAGTTTGAAAACTCACCTTTTTGATTCTTTGTGATTTATTTTGAATTTGTAATTTACTTTTTCCATTCTTCACAGCGCTTTGAAACATTCTCTTGTCTGTATTAAGGGCTATATAAATACAATTACATTACATTTTTTATATATCCAATGTAACTGCTCTGATAAGAGTAATATATAATATATATAATATATTCGTCATATATTATAATATATGACGAAGGGTAGACCCAGAAACGGATCCGTCTGCAGATGAGGGCTTAGTCCTACTGGCTATTTGATTGATTTTTTT